>JAVQJL010089237.1:0-24652 GCA_036024295.1 Nannoperca obscura | reverse complement strand
TTTAGACCAACTTCCACACAGACAAAGACCCAACGTTCCCACCATGAGCAAGCACTAGGCGACAATGGCAAGGAAAAACTCCCTTTTAACAGGTAGAAACCTCGAGCAGAACCAGGCTCTAGGTGGACGGTTATCTGCCTCGACCGTGTGGGTTGAAAAAAAGGGGGGGGGGGGCAGGAGAGAGAGAGCAGGAGGAAGGAGAACATACAGGAGTACAGTATAACAGTAATAGCAACATTGGCGGTTGAGCAGGAACACGGGGGCAGCAGGAGCAACCACAGATCCAGACTCTACAGCGCCGGAGGCAGAAATACCTGCTAGGTATCCATGTTAGGTGAATGCAAATGACAAACTTTTGCTTTACAGTTGTCCAGTCAATGATTATTAAGTATATTATTTTATAGATGTTTTTAAAAACAAATAATAATAAAGATAAAAAATAATAAATAATAAAAGACAAAATGTATTACCTTTACAACTGAAGCAACATTCTTCTGAAGCAAATTTATCCTGTCTTTGTAAATTTTCCTCTGTTTGTAACCTTTCCAACAAGCCTGCAAGAAAAGAAAAAAAATATGATCAAAAATGGATGTACATCATCCATCGACATGGCTTATTTAACTTGGATAGTTGATCATTCTCCTAGGTGTTGTCTTTGAGGTGTTGTCGCTGCTCTACATAAATGTTTTATATATGGTTTCTGATTTTGGATTTTTTGTTAAGACTGAAGCAAAGAAAAAAATATACAGTCAGTACACAGTTTGTAAACTAGAGTAAATGTTAATCTTTTTTTGTGACTATCTCTATTGATTTATTATTGCTGTAACATTCCACAGACACATCAGAGACACTGAAGTTGACCTGATTTTTGATCAATCACTATTCACAGTCAATAGTGGAGACGTAACCTACCTGCAATGTGACAACATGTGGTTCTTGTTGGTGTAGATACTCCATTCTCTTGGCATGCTTTTTCCTGACCAGATAACCTCGGATCCTCGCCTGTAGCTGGGTCACCAAGGATTCATTGGCCAACCATAACTGTTCCCTGTTATATTCTGCAGTTGCACTGCTGACAACACTCTAAGGGAAAAAGGCATGTTTTAAAGTTTTTCGAGTTGAAAAAAAAACAAAACCCTGTATAGTGTGATTATTATATGATCAAATGAAAAGTGCAGTCTTAAAATGAATATTACTGAATCTATTGTTAAACCAAGAATGAAATGAATCCCATCATTGTTCTGTCATAATGTTAACACAACATTTCTTAATAAAGTAGTGAAACTATGCAATACAACAGGGGGTACCTGGATTTCCTCTTTACAGAGATGGCCACAATTGTGTTCAAATCCTTCAGGCTCCTCCCACGTGCCCTGTCCAGTCTCCAGGTTATAGTAGTAGTCATATCTGTCCTTGATGCAATGTTTTACCCACACACTATCAGTGCCGCCTGAAAGAAAGCAGAAAATATGAATGTCATATTGAACACCAAATGTGAAAAGCATGTGACTGCTATGTAGTCATCAGTTTCTTAAACACTGAGCTTCCTTTCTCATGATATTTGTGCAAGTCAAGTTACCTTTAGTAGCACTGTTTGTTTGTCTCTGCGCCAGGTCAGCCTGGTATGCGTCAGCACATTCAGGGAGCACCGCTCTCAGTCCTGCACTGGGATCTTGCAAAGCCTGCAGTGTATTCTGAGAGTCCCCCTCGGCCACCACCCTGTTAATATCAGCTACTGCTGCAGCCACTAGCAAAGTAAACAAGATTGAACCAAAGAGGCAGTTGTTGGGGCAAATGTAAAAACAACACAGTAATCACAAAGTAAACACTAGCAGGTGAGTAAAGGATACTCCACAACAAGCAATGTTGTGCCCACAATATTGACAGTGTCAACACACAGGCCACCTCATTATAGTATCTACGTAACTTTTTTATAAAGCTAGAATATACTAAACTAGAAAATACCTGCAGGAAAGAAAAAAAAAATACTGTACGTCTGAAACGCAACAGACACAATTTTGAAGCTGGTGCCAGAGAACCTATAATATATATCAAAAAGACCATATGATTTATGGAAAGATTGATCATCTGTCACTTGCCTACATATGATCAAAATATAAGTATTGTTTACTTTTTTTTGTCATTAAAGGAAAACTTTGTATTGGCACATTATCAACCTTAGACAATCAGAATCTAATACTCAATGTGCCCATCGTATGAAAATAATTAACTGGATCTGAAGCATATATTTTTAAGTAATTAAGATATGGATGAGTGAATTTAAACTCTGGGTACATACATGTGAGAGCCTCCTCTTCATCCTTGTTGGCTGTGTGTATGGCCTCTTGGATTTGGTCCAGCCACAGTACTGCAGACTCATCTCCAGAGCTCTACAATCAAGTAAAAAAGGCACAAAGTCACTTCTTTTCTTTTCAGCTGGAAGAGGACCAAACTATACCTTAAGCCCACAAGGTAGTGCTCATGCATAGCTGCACAATACTAATTTGATATTCAATGATAAATGTTTTTAAGCTATTTGTCAAAAAATTGAAATGTAAAGCATTAGAAATGCTTGTTTTTACAGTAAATTATGCAAATCAAGTTAGGATTGTGGATTTTTGATGCAGAATTTTGCTCTACAGCAGTAGCACTACACAGCAAAGCTAATTACCAACACTACACAAGCTGGTGCTGTTAAAACAGCAAATAATAGACAGTACCATTTCCCCTGTGTCCAGAGGTAAGATCTAAGGAAAAGGAAACATGTCAAAGTAAATGTTGACAATAGCAACACTACAAACAAATCCTCAACCCCCACTTAATCAACAACTTTGTACTAAAAACCAGACCCTGACGATTTAACATCACAAGAACAACAAAGAATGTTTATTCAGCCTGACGTCTGTATATGTTCTCAGGCTAATTTTAGATAACTCTGGTGGGACTGGGCTATATCCTTGACCACAGAGCCAACAGGAAGGAAGTCACCATTAAACTGCACAGAGCAGACTAAAAGCAGCTTCTTTGTTTATATCTGCTTTTGACAAGTGTTTTTCCAAACAACTCATTATGTATTAGAGAGAGCGGCAGGATCGTCCTTGCTGCTAATCACAATAATGAGATGACAAAAATTCCAGTTGTTAATCATATAAGAGGATTTCTTTGTTTAGTGTGTGTGACATATATTAAGTGTAAAGTGTATGGTACAAATCAGATAGACATTAAAGCACTTGAGTTGTGAGTCACACAACACGGGTAGCAAACCAGGAAAAAGAAAAAATACTTTTTGCTATATACGCTGGATAATCTACTTTCACTGAAATCTATGGGCACCATCTTGAAACACATTATCTAATTCCCATAATACATCTGTGATCTAAGTGCTGTATAATGTAACAGTTTTTGAAGAATAGCATACATCTTCATGTACAATATCTCAAGACATCTGTTACTGTAGTGATTCCTCAATTCCATAACCAGGCTGACCAACACTATTGTCACCTTTTAATAAATCAATAAATCATAAAAACCCACAATAAAAATTCCTCTGTGTAACACTCATCAGTGTCTTTTTATGCATCACAGCTGTTAATAAACCAATAACCAGTACCCTCCCAACCCAGTAAGTCAGTGGGCAGTTACTGACGCAGGCAGAAGGGAATTCAGTTTTCAAGCCTGGACAGGAAATGTGCTCACTTCACCGAACAAACACACAAGTGTCCCTTACATAAACTAGCGGGAGCAGAAGCTGAGCTTGAGTACACCCCGTTATCTATTCTACTGTTCTGCAGAAATGCAAAACAGCAAATTTCACCGATGGAAAACTCCTGCATTTACTCAAAAGAAGCAACACCAAGAGGGTTGAAGACAAGAAACCTTTAATTACTTGGATTTAGACCGGGGAGTGATATGGCCGACCTTGTGCCAGGACTACTGATTTGTTTGATGGCAGTGCAGACCATTCAGCATGATGGTAAGTTTTTTATTTAAACTATAAGAGTTTACCAAAATCACAACTGCATTTATTTTTTAAACCAGGGTGCAAAATTTGATATTTACACTTGGATTTCTTTTAAAACATTAAGTCATTTTGTTACACAACTTGTTATGGGCTCATTTCCCAAATCAAAGTTTACGAACTATTTTAGTGCTTACAATAAAGATATTTAATAATTTCTTAAATATATATATTTATATATATGATATAACTAGAAAGTCTTCAAATGAACACTAGACAACAACAGACCGCATGATTAACTACTTTTTCTATTCCATGTGTTAAGATGGGCTACTTTTATTATAAAACTAAAGTTCCTTTAAAACCCTAAACATTGTTTTTCTACCCATTTATAGGAAATAGAACCGGGACCAAAAGCAATATTCAACCTGTTGCGAATCCGAAAACCTTCAAGGGGAAGATGTACAAACCTAATCACACAAACCAGCGGCCCACCCTGCTCTATCCCAGCACAAACCCCAGGCTGTATGTGAACTCAGAGGACCCAGTGACAGCCTATACTACAGGGGTCCTCAGCACCTGGGTCATACCGTCATCATACATCCTGGCCATGCTTGTCGGTATCCCCTCCAATGCCTACATTCTGGTCTTCCTCAGACTCAGAGCAAAGTCCTTCTCCACAGTAGTTCTTTACCTGAACCTGGCCTTGTCGGACCTGCTGCTCCTGCTTTCCCTGGCACTGCGCGTTCACTATCACTTCAACGGAAACAACTGGATATTTGGGGAAATCTCCTGCCGGCTTATCACAGCCTTGTTTTATGGCAGTGTTTACTGTTCAGCTCAAACTATAGCATGCATCAGTCTGAAGCGCTACCTGGCTGTGGTCAGACCGTTTTTGTACAGAAGGCTGGCTAAGACTATGCTGGCGGTGTGGACATGCTTGGCTGTATGGTTCCTGTATGTGGCTGCTATTGTGCCTGAGCTTCTGGTCAGGCAGAGCTACCAGGTTACACAGCTGGGAGTCACCACCTGCCACGATGTACTTCCCCTAGAAGAAATATCCCATGCCCCACTGGTGCCGTATAGGCTGACGCTGGTTTGTCTGGGCTTCATAGTGCCCTTCCTGATTTGTATCTATGCCCATGTGTCAGTGGTATACCACCTAGGGCAATCTGGTTGTGACTGGAGACCGTTTATCAGGGTCAGCACTCTGGTTTTCATCATCTTTGGGGTGTGTTTCTTGCCCAGCGGCATCCTGCATATCGCCCACTACATCAGCCTGTTTTCGAATGGGGACGACAGACTGTACGGTTACTACAGAGTAGCAGTGTGCCTCTGCTGCTTCCACAGTTGTCTGGATCCCTTCCTGTGTATGCTCATTTCAAAGACGACAGCCTCTGAACTACAATTCATCTCCCTCCACGGGGTACCTCAGAGGCCGGCTGTTATGGTGTGAGACTGGATGTTTGTGCACAGAAAAAGCAGCTCCTTGCTGGACCATTGTTGGGAGCCAGCAGGGAGGCACAACCCCAGAAACAAAGATGTGAACGTTAAAAGTGGACACTGTGAATTTAACAGGGCAATACAATTTATGTTAAGTCAAAAACACCAAGCTCAGCATCTTTAGGAATATCAGGATCAGGAAAGGAGGATTTAGACTGTGAAACCTATACAAGCTTTTCATGTAAAATGTGAAAATTGCTGGTTAGCTTGTTGTTGTTGGCTTCATGACAACACAAATCTGAGTATGTTGACAATTATAATCTTCTGTCTTTGCCTTGTAACAAGTCAGAATGATATATAAAAAACAAGTATCATATAACGGTTCTACATTAACAATAAAAAATTCTGATTGTTAAAGATGCAGTAATGTCAAACGGAGCCATGTGAGGCTGCTGTGCAAGTCCAATAGAACTAATGATTAAAGTGAGATAAAGTTATGACATCTGGTTACAACACTTGTTTATTCAACAATACATTTGTTTTTCATATTTGGCACTTGGGAGGATGTGAGAGGTGGCACAAGCACATTTATTTACACAACTCCTGTTTAAATTAACTCAATTTAGAGTCACAATACCTGGCAGAGGAGTTGCTTGGTATGTTGTAGAACATCATGGTAGTGTTTGGCTGTACCTGGGTTCACCCCCGTCAACTTGGCTGTAGGGAGAAGCAGGGCTGCAAGCGTCTGCTGATGATCACCTGAGTTAAGTGCCTCATTGATTTCAGCTATAGCTATAATGCCTGGAGGTAGAAGACAAGAAGCATTTGATACTTGATCAGTCAATGCATTTCATTTATCGTGTTTTAAAAGTTCTTATTGGATGATCACACCTCAAATAAAACTTTAAAGCAAGGTTTGAAAATGCTGGCTAAAAAGTCTAGATGTCCACAAGCTGCACTACATAAAACACAACGAGAAATCTGCAAGCCTTTCTTACGTTCATGCTCCTCGTGGACCTGAATGTTTACTGTGTCGATGCATTTTTGAACATCATTCCAGGTGAGAAACTCTTGGCCCTTGGCAAGAGCCTCCCCTCGCAGTTTGATGAGAGTGTCAGCATACCTAAGGGAGAGTGCCATGAAGAAGTTCAACAAAGTTTCATGACATTAAATCAACCAGTGCAGCAACGTGCAACATAAAGTCATTATTCCTATAGCTTAAAACTTTTTAATCAAATGAATTTCTTGCTCATAAACTGTACCACTTTAATTTAACTTATTGAGTACCAGTTACACCAACAACAAAACAGTAATCCTGAAAGAGAAGAGGATCACCGACAGCATCAACAGATAAACAGCAGGACGATTAGGAGTCTGAGGTTAGCTTCGGAACAACTCCACTGAAAGATGTTAGAGTCCAGTGTCTTGCTAAATTACAGAAGCCTGAACCTACCGTCAACAAGCTGCTGCCGAATGGTATAAATTTGGCTTAACAATTCCTAGCACTTGTTTTATGCACTGCCAATGCCACCGTTCGCTCCTCAGCAGGCCACAGCCATCTGTCCTGCAGCCATCTTACCTGTTGAGGTTGTCTTGGTCCATGTTGGTGAAGCCCAGGGGAGAGTCCGTTAGTTGTTCAATCACAGCCTGAGGGTCTTTGGTGTCCAGCACCTCGTTCAGCACTGCTACAGCTGACAGCATCTCCACAGCTACACTCAGCTCCTCGTGGCTCAAACCAGTCTGAATCACAAGCATGGCGTGACATTTAACTACAGTATAGTACTGAACTCCTCTATACATGTAAGGATATATGTATCAGTATGTGGGTCCACATGGTAAAGAATCAAAATTGCAAACATGATGTCTCACCCGCCCCCCTTGTAGCTGCAAACTGAAAAGCTCAGCCTGATAGAGGTTGGCAGCAGTTTGGTAGACAATTGGCAGTTGTGCCTCAGGGTTCAACAGCTCCTCCACCGTCTCCACTGCATTGCCAAGACGAATGGCTGTATTGATTGCTGCAACTGCCTCCAGTTCTGGTCAAGAAGTTGTTCACAGATAGTTATGTCTTGCAGATAACCAAAATATTTATAAAAATATAAATCTTTAAAAAGGCATGTCAGTATTAAAAATACAATTCTTCCTTTCCTTACAATTACATGCTGAAATGCCATTGGAAAACCCATATTAAAGCTTTATCATGATATGTACTGTGTAATGGGACATAGACTCTACATGTGTACTTTGAGAAGCTTGCTAGCAGGTACTTCTGTGATTTTCAACTGACCAGTAATTAACGTGAATAAACATCTATGTTAAGTAACAAAAAGGTGCTTACTTCGTTTCTCTGCCTCAGCAAAGTCGTTACAAGAGCTGACAACTCTCTGAATCTCCTCTTTGTCCACCATCACAGCCCTCCCTCCATCCTGCAGCACAAAGATTAGCATATATTACAGACATACCACTAAGATCCCATGATTACTCAGCATGTTTTAATGCAGGTACCAGGCACAAATGCCTGGCAGTGTCCATATCAACTGAAGTTACGGTAGCAGAATAGTTTTTTATTCGCTGAAGCTGTGGTTTAGGGTTTTTTTCTTAATAACACAATGTCTTCACTGCCTGGGTAATGAAAGCAGCACAATAGCAACAGCTACAGTCTGTCATCAGTGTACACCACATTTGTTACTGTGTGCTCACAGCAGTACTTAAAATGGAAGTGGAAGTGCTCTGTCAGATGGACAAATGTCCAGTTTACAAAGGAGGTAAAAGATAACACTGCAAATGTGTTTCCCAAGAAATGTGTATGATTTGTTACTAGTTACACATTTCTTTAAACACTTTACTCCGAGTACATTCATATGTACTGTGGCTTGTAAGATGTTAACACAGTGATTCATTATTGGCCTTCCAGCAGTACTGCTTTTTTTTCATAGCTCACTAATACAGGGTTTTGTATGGTATACCTTCAACAACTGCTAATAAAATTAACTAACTGCTTGGAAAGAAAACCAGAGATTTTCTGACACCTAAGGGCCTGAGTGGGGAACTACTGAGCAAACACGCTCAGATTCAGAATACCTTGGATTTATGTTGGCAGTAGGTGGTAAACTGTTCCAGGTACCAGCGACGGTTTGACTCCTGAACACCCAGCAGGGCCAGAGCTTCAAGCCTAAGTGCAGCCAACAAAGCAGTGTCACCCTGGGTTGACACCGCTTCATTCACCTGCCTTATTGCTGCCTGGACTGGAGACAGCAAAAACCAAGACAGACGTCATTGTGATACAATGTAATGTCTTTGGGGTAAGTACTAAAACAAACCCATAAAAATAAAAAAAAACATTCAACACAGCACATTCTTCACCACCAGAACCAACAGTATAGGAAGATTTTTTTCCATGCAAAAAGGAATGCATTCATGGTATTGAAAGTGTTTTGGGAAAAAGAACTGCGTATGGGTCATGTAGGAAGGAAAGTCCTTACTGTTGACAAAGTCAAGGCAGCCCTGGATCTCCTGCTGAGTCAGCAGCTCCTCATAAACATCTCTTTCTTCCGTAGCAACAGAGGAGCGCTAATTGAAGGAGACAAAGAAAAATACATATATATTTATTCGATATTCATTTCATACAGCATATTTCATTTTTACGTGGTCACATACATTTTTTCCCCCCATTGATACTGATGAAGTTGCATATTTTACATATCACATTTCAGACATTAAGTAGAAATGGATGGCTCCTGTTTGTACAGTATTTGTAAAGAGAATGGGAGGCGAGATGCAGAGGGTTTGTGTTTGGTCAAGTACAGCCAACACTGCAACCACTGGAATGTGCTGGCAAGGCCGGTGGAGTGAGTCAGTGCATGCAACCCCTCCCTTTCAGACTTCAGTGTGGATAACTCTTCAGTTATTATGATTGTTAGAAGTAGACACTGTTAGGTGATAGGTCTGGAGGAACAGTCACATTTACCTGTTCTGCATTATTCAAATTTGGTCTCAATAGTGTGGTCAATCTGAATAGGTCAATAACACAAACTAAGACCAGCCCTTGCAACCCTATTCCCAACCTGGGTGAATACAGATATGACATTGCATACAGTAGCTTTTAGTGGAAAGGTGTTTATTGGTGATGGCAATTTCATTTAATGTTACCGCTGTTTAAATTACATTTACGTAACGAATAACGAATATCTGACTAAAATAGAGACTGATAAAGATTGGTAAATAGGCAAGCAAGAGTGTAAAATGAACCTAAACAGACAGTTTAGTTACAAAGACATTGAAAGTCACACAGAGGCTAAATCAAGTCTTCTATACAGGGAAAGCCAGTAATGAACCAAACATTATTACTGGAATACAAATAAATCTTGCCACTGAAACTTGAAAAGAGTTCATTGAAGTGTTTGTTAGGCTTCTCACCCTCCCTGAGGACTGATTCTGCTTACGAGCCTTGGCCTGGCTCAGTGTGTCCTGGTAGTCTTGGGCCAGAGCTTCCTGGGTGTTCCTCAGCATTGCGTTAGGATTATTCAGGGCTCCCATTGTCACAGATGCCTGACCTCTGTCAACTGCCTCATTGATGGCAATCACAGCAGCATGCACTAAGGACAACAGAGCGTGTGCAAATATTTTACGGTTGGCTAAAATCTTTGAGTTTCTGTCATAAACATAAATAGAGAATTAGTTCAGAGGACTTACAGGCAGCTTCATCCACTGAGAGCTCATTGGCCAGGATGCCTCCAATCTTACTGAAAGCTGGCATTTGAATGCCATACTTTTCCAGCTCACTCCTCATGTTACTGATCTCTTCCTCTGGAAGGCAGATATACAGATTGCGGGGAAAATTGTGTTGTTAAAGACCATAGCATATAAAAAGGTTAAAATGTACATTAAATACAATTTACAGTTTTTCTCAGTTGCTTTGGCATAGTCATATAATAAAAATTGTGATTCTCAAAAACATATATTATATTATATCTGTTTATGCATTTCTTGTTGCTTTCAAACAAGTCAAATGTGTAAATACAAACATCCAACTGTCATAACATCCATACATAAATGGTTCATAGGTTTCAGTAATCTGGTGGTTCCATCAATTCTTTGATAAGGGATGACTCTTAAAATTCAAGTAGTTACATGTTCATCCTAAAATTTTAGTGCACTTTTTCACATCTTGTCAAATTTGTGTGCAGGTGCAACACCTCAGCTATCATATCTCACACAAAGTTACACCACAAGGGGTGAAGTTAAGTTTCACGTAGCTACAACAGATATTGGACATAAACCAGAAACATACAGTCACAGCGGACCCGTCATAAAGAAAGAAGGATGTAAATATATACTGTATGTGATGTGTTCAGTCAGAGGGAGAGTTAGACATGGAGACAGAGGACAGACAGAAGCTCCATGTTGCTGTAAAAACAGCATGACAGAGACATATAGGGGAGGGATGCACCATGTGTATAGTAAAAGGCAACTATCTTAATAAAATGGTGTGACGAGATACACAGAATTTTTGGACAGCCAATGAAGTGAGATAGACTGGGGGGAACACTGACATTTCCCCAAAGTTAAATTAATGTTAAAGTTACAATTGGGGAAAAATGTAAACTATTCAGAAGGGAATAACCCAATGTGATATAAGCCCTGAGGCTAACTCAGGACAATCTAATGTCAAAAGATTTAAAGTTTGGTATTTTTTGAATGGCTGCAGGGGATATTTTGATGAACTGAAATGCTGAATCATTCAAACATCTAAATTACAAGCAATATGTTTACACAAATTCTCATAAAAAGGCAACATGCCTCAATGCACATAATAACATTCTTTTAAGTTCCTAAAATAAATCCCAACTAGACTAGTAAATAAAACCTCCCACGCAGAGAATTCTCATTAAATGAGGTGTGTACACATCGGTATTTCAAAAAGCCCTAAGGCAACATTTATCCTTCATTTTAAAAATAAATTATTAATAACTTAATTGGTTGCATTTATGCAGATATTGTATAACTTTACTGCTATACTGCAGTTTCAGATTTCTAATGGTCTTACCTGTGAAGGCCACTTTCCCCAGCAGGTCCTGGATCTGTGGTGCAATGCCCAGTTTGTACAAGTACAAGCTGCAATAAACCATATGAGTAAGATTTACTCACAGAAATAAGGAGGCACTGAGAAGCTTGAAACATTCTGATATTCAACAGTCCGATATCATGAAAATGAAACTCCTGATTGCTCCTGATGGCCTTTAATGCCGGTGTCATGATCACACCACAGGAGGGTAGTGTTGCCTCACATTACAACAAGCACTATCTTACAGTAGCCAGCAGGCTCACTGCATTCAACAAGCAGGTGGCTGGAAACTTCATAAAACTTTCATCTTCCCGCAGGTACCTGATAAGTGCTAATGAATTATAGATATTTGAGGCAGGTATGGCTTCAGCACAGCTCTGAATGTAAGAGTTGTTGTAGCTGGGTATTCTGGCCTTTGGTCACAGTGTGTGTACACATGAAATGCACTCTGTCCTTGGGACGTAGGGGGCTTTAGACAACTATCTAAACCTTGATTATGCAAAGGGTAATGTTTTAACATGCAGGCAGCTGATTCAGTTGAGATACAAACACAGTAACAGCTGACTGAGGTTAATGAAGGTGGCCGATTGCAAGCCACGGGGGTTACAGACAATCAGCTGACTAGCTTGGAGCTCTCTCCTGACTGTTGATCCTCTGTTTTCCTCTTTTAGACAATAAATTAAGCTCTACATCTCTACCACTTTGTCAAAGGCATTTTAAAATGTATCTGTAAGCTTTGTTGTTTCCCTATTAAATTGTATTCCCTTTAAATTTTCCACCACACTGAATGTACAGGGGCATCCGCTGCTTTGCCTCCATGTATACATGTGTTTGTACGCAGGGAAGCAGAGCATTCACTGGGTCCTTGTGGGACTTTAGCTGGACTCGCAGGAAGGAAGCGCACGTGTGTGCATAGGGAGGGAAGGAAATCAATTCTCTTAGGACCTGACTGAAACACTACAACAGAGAAAAAACAATCCTAGCAGCTCACATAATCACTCCCTAAATCTGTGTTTGGCCGACTGGACAGGTCAGATAGATAAAATTGTCCCTTCAGTTTATTCAAAGTTATCGCAACTGAAAAAAGAAAGGACCTGAAGTTGTAATTCTAAAGCCACCCACGTTACAATAAGACCACTAACTTTTTTTTTTAAAGTATTACAACATTTTGCACAAACCCGAAACCATGACAAAGAATTCACCCTTTTTGGTGAGACTACAAGTAAAGAGTTGGGCACCAAAACACCACATTTAATTTACCCGAAGGCCCCTACTTACATACTGTAGAGGTTTATATAAGCAGTTTACATAGAGTGGTTATGCTCATCAACAGTTTCAAAACAAGTCTAAAAATTGTTCCAAGTAATAGAACTGCTAATTAGCCCATGATTAAAGGTCTTTCAGAAAACAGACAATTCAGGGACTGGAAGCATGTGAACTTGCCACATTGCAGCAATAGCTGCCTATAGCTAAATGTATAACATAGCCTTGACCTATTTAAGACTAAATCATAAAAATGGTTTGTGTGACATGTAAATTAGAGGTTAAACTTAATGGGCACAAAAAGAAGCCATGCCTGAACCCCACAGAGTAATAAAAAAATGTTCGGATGAGAAATGAGACATATGAGACTGCTTACACAACATATAAGCTGTCCTTAAATTCCATAATTTAAGTGTTTAACTTAAGGTGTAAACCTAAGTGTTCGACATTGTCTGCCATAACCATGAGGAAATGAATCTGAAATCGACAGCGAGTAACCGGTCAGTGACAAAAATATAAGCAAACTACTGCTGCACACGTGCAGAAGTCAACATTTACAGAGAAATGCAATGTTGCTCATTAGATTAGTTTAATTCTAACTACCAGATACCAGCACATAACAATAACAGTTTAGTACATGTTTCCTTCTTGGTAGTGAAACCTAAACTGATAGAAGAGATTTCCGCACACTTAGATCTATGCAGTGTTTCACTTTATTTAAAATTTTTGGTCTATCAGACCTTCATCAGAGTAATGATAGTGAAACCTGAAAGTGACATTCAGGTGTGGCACCTTCAGGAAAAAAGCAACTGGGCACTCTGTCATTATGCAAACAAAAGACTTCAGAGATGAGTGAGCAATTTTGCTGTCAGAAGTGAGAAACACAGTGATGTGAAAAATCACTGTTTTTGGAATCCTTTCATTCTTACCTCAGTGCATGTATGCAGTACACCACCTTGGGCATGTTTTTGCGATCGTACACATCTGTCGTTTCAGGATAGAATATCTGAAAGCAGAAACCACAATTGATATTAGTCACTCTTCTTTTATCCCTGTCTTGGCACTTTGTATTCAGCTGCAGCTGGAGCGCAATATCCATCACAATGCTTCTTCACATTTTAACCTGTAGATGCATGACCATGAACCATGAAGTTGCAAGGGTTGGACTTAAGAATAAGAGCACCTGTAAAATGTAATGCATTCCCAGGCAACAGCACTGCAATAAATACTACCTTTGTTAAGCACGTCACATTCAGTACCACAGAGCTGAATCAACACGAGTCACTAGCATCATTTCTAAAACACTGAGGGTTACTGGCTTTACAGAGGTAGTGTTTATTGCAGTGCGATTGCATTGGACAGCATTATATTTCACAGGTGCTCATTCTGTTTCTCTGCCTCTTTTATCACTGCTCATGATACCATATTTGGTTGGCCCAGTATTTTTAAACTTAATGCCAAAAACTTGGCAAATATATCACATCATAACCGGTTTAAGGAGGACACAGTTTCCAAAACACTGGGCCATCTCTAAAATGTTTTTTTCATAATCATGTCTCACCTGAATTATGCTCACAGCATCAAGGTTTTGCTCAAAAACATGGAACGGAATAGTAAAAGCTACAGATAAGATTATGTTGTCGGAGTGACAATTTCTAAAAAGGCTATTCATAACAATTGCCAGTTAAATTACTATAAAAAGCGACCCCAAAGGGCAGAACAGAGATAAGGTGGTATCAATTTCACCTCGTTTATATTTCCACGATACACCTCAGTTAGGTCTTTTGTGTCCTCTTATAAAAGATGTAATGAGGTTAATACTGTTCTGTGAGAACTCCTGTCAGCGTTTACACAGATGCATGAAATGGGTGTGTGTATAAATGAACTACGTCACAGAAATGAAACCATTGACATTTTCCAGTAAAATGTGAGGGTACTGAAATTATGAACTGTAGTCGTAGGATGGATTCTGCCCAAGGACAAGGTTGAAATTAATTGTGCAACTGTTGTAGTGTAGATTAAACCCTGTCCTAGTTTGGATTGTAGTGAATGGATGGATTCTACTCTCTTAGGTGTAGCTACACACCCTTAGTTATAAGATGGTTACTGTCTTCTAATATCAGCGATAATGTACCAGCCCTAATCCAATGAACACACAATAAAGCCAAGGCCTTCCAATTCCATACGTTGTGTTGTAAACCATCACTTTAACAGGATCTCCCCGGCAGTTTGTTTTATTTTTTTAATCAAGCACATACATGTTTTCCTGCATTGATGTGCTTGTAACACAGCTAATATACGGTTGCCATGGTGAAATGACACTTGTAACATAGAACAAAACACCCTTCTAAAATTAAATTACATATAATTGATTAATATGCTGATATCACATGTGTTGATGAGGGGACTTTAACTTGGGTCATGCCATTTTCTCTTTTACAACTGCTTGAGTTTTATAAAAGATTTTTTAAGATCTTTTATTAATAATAAAAAGGATACTTATGTTAACAAAATCAGTCTTTTTAAGGTGTGATGACTGTGACAGCAGACTCAAATGAGTCTGTATACTGTACATGTTTGTAAAACAGGGAGCATGTGTCTGCATTACTGATGGCTGTACAAGCCCCTTACTTTGGGGAGACCCACTGACTCCATGGCTCTGAGCCACTGCACTGTGTTGTCGGTGTGTCTGAAGTGCAGCCCTTTGCTCTGAAAATGAAAACAGGAACACAAACAGAGAAATGTAGTCAACATTATTATGAGAAACTGCAGATCAATGCAACTGGACAACCGAGACAAAAGGGTAGTTTTGGCAAGAACAAATAATGCTGCTTATCATCAACTACCTTAAAATACCTAAAAACCTCATGCGGCCTCTTAAATGTATTATAGCATCTAATAGTCTAATAAGATTTGTTTAAAATGTGTCAAAGAGAAATAAAATCAAGCTCAACGTCAAGCTAAAAATCTTGCTCAGACAGTTTTGTAGTTTACTCTACCAGCACAACAGCTCCATGTGGCAGTGAGGCTCTTACACTCGTCTGTCACGTTTCTCCCTTTCCTGTCTGAAACTGTTTCAAACTGTCAGGAAGTGCCTGAAAGATATGGGGGGTATTTCTGTCTACAATGATGTAAGGTGGTGAAAAATGCAAATGTACTACAATTATGACCTCAGCTAAAGATGGCAGAAGTTTAAATACAATAGAATGGAAATGTACCTTGTAGCGGGTCTGATCTTTGTCGTAGATCCTTTTCTCAGACACCATTTTGGGGGCAAAAAAGTTGGCAAGTTTGCCAAGGTAGACACCATTCCTCAGTCCCTCCTCCAGTTCTGTGGTAGGGGGTAAGTCTTCCTCTAGGCAGGCCTCCATCCACCTGAGAGACAGCAGAGGATTTTCATAAGCATCTCTATAATGTTAAACTCTCACAAACACACGTGACCTCAGAGGAAAACTGCTTTTGAGGTAGATATTATATATTTATCAATAAATGTATAATTAAAGTCTAAACAAGCAGGTTAACATTGTAAAGGAAAGTACAGCAAGAGCTGTACTCATCCGAGTAACTAATTTCCAGTTAAATCACCGGGACCATTGACATTTCGGTCTCAAGACTTCTCTGTAATACTAAAACAGCTTGCTATGGTTACATTCAGCATATAAACAAACATCAGACCTGGCTGTTTACCCTGCCAACTGAGATATACAGTGTGCAGTGCAATTTATGGAGGTGGCTAAATGTCTGCATGTAGTGTGGGGCAATTTAAATCTGGTCTTATTTTTAAAGTTAGTAAATATACCAACTTTAAATGAATTTCCACAGGATCAACTCAAATTTAGAGCAACAAAGTAGTCTGGAGGCCAATGAGAACTGGGCATTGTTACAGGTAGCACCCACACAGAGCCCAGCATGCTTTAGGACGTGGGCTGTAGACAGACTTCAGACTCAGTTTGAGCTTTGGGACTATGCAAAGGTTACTCAAGTGGGCAATGTGAGGGTAAACAGTGAGAAAGATGTCTACTTCATTTGGTCAAAAGCCTAAAGGTTGATCAGTAGGAAAGGTTTATAAATTTTACCTCTGCAAGGCAATGCATTATGAGAAAAAAAGTGATCTTTATCTCTTACAAGGGATGACCACTGAGACGTTTGAAATAGGCAGAAACTCTAAAATGAATAGAGCATATTCAGTTTGTTAAAATAATGTTGAACTTTGTTCAAACTGAAGCAATATATCTTTAAAAGGTTCAACAGTGGCTTCAAAGCAGTCTCTGCCATACAATTCCCTGAGATATTAGGAAAAAAACAGTTCCAAAGAGCTAGTGAATGATTTGTGAGTATGGTGAATCATCATGTTCTGAGATTCTGTTACACATTATGTTACTGGCTGGAAGTGACACCATATTTACCATCATGGCCCGATGGTTGTACTCTTTAAAAAGAAAAGTATGTGTTCAATTTTTACCTTTTTGCTCATCATCCTACAACTAAGAATTTCTCCTTTGCCAAGGTTTTGTTTATAGGTTTCATTCATACCAGCAACTCCTACTTTTCAGTCTGTAGGCAATAAAGCATTCCATCCCACAGGCATGCTCACAGTTTGTTTAGGTTAATTAAAGCCGTGTGGGTGCCCAAAGGATCCAGACTGGCAAAATATGTGTCAGCACATTAAGGACAACCAAAACACACCATGCACCGTCAACACAAACCCAGTGGAGTGTGTAGTGTAGGCCCCTTGAGGAATAAAGCATCCTTGTAACCAACTAACACAACATTTTCGCTGCACAAGTACTTCTATCATAAACTGTTAATTGTGAAGCACTTTCCTTCCTCATCTTACATTACTTTATATTTAGTGTTTGGGTTTTGGACAATTCGTTGGACACAACAAGACATTTAATGACATCACCCTGGGCTCTTTTTTTCTGATGTTTTATAGATCAAATGATTGATCGATTAACGGTTAAAACATTCTGCAGATTAACTGATCACGAGAATAATCATTAGTCTACACAGGAAGCAGTCATTAAATCATCAATGTCAAGCGTGCAGGTTTTTGTTCCCCTGACCCCTGCACATCATGCATGTCAGATAAAGCCCATTTGGCACTGAATAACTGTGAAAACACAGACACAGCATAGGCCAGTGCCAAAGCAAAGATGCTTATTTGAAGAACTGACATATGAATAGAGAGGAGCAAACTGCAGCTGATGGTCAAGATTACGCAGAAAGAAAAAAATAAGATCTGTTTTGCGTGAACATAGTCAAAGGAACATCCTGCGTGGGTAACCGAGCTCTCCTGTGAAACTTCACTTCCTGTACTTAAAACAATGTTGGGGGAACTTGTCTCCTAAGCAGGACAGGCTAGCACTTCTGTTTACAACAGAAAGCAGGCCTTCCTGCCATTGTCCAATCTGCAACTCGCCAGGCTAAACAAAACGTCGCTTTTTGGACTCTGCGACTTAAAATCGGTCCCACCTCAACACATTATTAGTAATCTTAACTCCTTTGCTTTCAGCAACAGTATTTCTGTCTACACACAGAAATACTTGCGTCATGCAGCTAAGTCATGCTGGTCATGGGTTTGTGTGTGTGTGTGTGTGTGTGTGTGTAAAATGGGAGAAATTATGCATATGTGGTTGAGTAGGATGTGACAAAAAATTTGGATAATATCTTTGACTGAAAAAACATGCTCTAGATATCCTGGAGTGGACCTGGCTCAAAGCAAACAAAAGGGTCCCAATTCAAAAATGCTACAAATGTAACTGTTTAGCCTGCTCTCTGGTGGGGGTACAAAGTCTAATTCCAGAAACTACAGTGTGTGTGCATGTGTGTGTGTTTTGTAGGAGGTTGTGTCTATCAACTAAAAACACCAACACTATACCAAGTAAAGCTAAGGGGACTTTGAACAACAAAGCATGTGGGCATCTGTGTGCAGAACTCTGGTCTGGGCAAATGAAAATATGACATTTCATATGTGCCATAAACCTTCAGCAAATGATCAAATAAAAATGTGTTTTGCATGCACTATCACTGCTATTCTGCAGTTGATATAACATCATTTATGGTTCTAAAAGCAGGATCTAAAACTAGCTGGACTGTGCTTTATATTGGTGACAGACATTTAAATAAATTTTAAAAATTCCATTTTCCAGTTCCAATAGACATTTTGACATGTCACTGTAGGAAAAGCACACGTGTAAATAATACAAGTTAAATCTTTTTAATCTTTTAATTCTTGCCATCTTGAATATCATAAATCTCACTTTCCCATGCAATCACATTAGTTAATTTGAAGTTGTTTTACCAATAAATACACAGTTCAGAAACAATTTTAAGACAATATTTCCCTACTCATCACTTGTTTGACTACAGAGTACTTGATTTATGCTGCAGGAGGTAATTTAATGTTTTTCCCCACTTATTGAAACACTCAAGACTTCTAATGTTCTAAAGTTGATGGTTGATTAAACAATACATTTTTACCAGTGTAAAAATTCAGAGACTAACCCATGTGTAGTAACAGAGTTGCTTCTACATGGTTGCCGTGTTAAAGCAGCAAGTATGTTTTTCATATAGCATCTGTCAAGAACAGACCTCACAAAGGGCTTCACAATCAAAGACAAAAAAGCACATAAGAGACAGCAACAGATATTGAATGCAGCCATCCAGCTAAAAACACAAGGCTAAACAAACAAACAAACAAACAAACAAAAGTCTCAGAACTGAATTCTGAATTTGATGGCAAGTCAGTATAAGGAAATCAGGATTGGTGTTACATGAGACATTTGGGGGACTTGGTCAGAAGCTGACTGCTGACCCCAGAGGGCAGAACCTAATCCCATGCTCTCTGTGCTCGACGGCTTCATTAGGCGTCTTAATCCTAATCTAACTTGACACCTTTCCCAGAATAGAGGTTCTGTTCCACAATTGACAAGAGTGTAGAAAAGTCAATAGCACTGGGATGGAATAACAGGAAGCTAGAAAGTGAAATTGCGAGTGTATATGTGTGTATGTGTGTGTGTGTGTGTGTGAGAGAGAGAGAGAGAGAGAGAGAGAGAGAGAGAGAAAGTGGTCATTTTGAGGTTGTTACAAAAGCATCTATACCTTAAACTGCCCTAGTGCAGCTCAGCTAGCCTCCCACTAAAGTTTTTGTTTTCAGCACAGTAAAAGAAAAGTGTGTCATAATGTAGGCATGCCCCAAATATGAAAGGTGAGTGAATCTGTGTTTAGTCTAGCTACCTGCCCTTGAACACCCGTATTATTTGACATAAGCAGATAATGTAGGTTATTCAACTTCTCTTTATGGAGTCACAGTGAAAGTGCAGCTGTCAAACAATAACCTGTCAGGAAATGATGATGCACATGAGACTGCACACCCCTAATATAAAGAGATCACCACTAGGCTATGCTGCAGTAGGATTAAGCATTGATAATCAATCTGGGGAATCATTCTCTGATTTTGTGACAACCCCACCCAGTCACAGCGTGTTAAAAGAGACATGATTACTCTTCCTGTTCCTTCCTGTTCAAATGGATGCCCTTGTGAAGAAGACAGGAAGTGGTTTCATTTTAACTTTGCTCAGGCACCTCACAGGAAAAGAGTCTTCATTGAGTTTATGTTGTTGTTAGAAAAGCTTACTTTTGAAAAAAATAATAAATAAAGATTCTTGTGGAAATCACTGCAAGTTATTGGGAACAAAAATATTTACTAAACCTACTGAGAAAATCTTAAACAAACCTAAAATCTTTTAGGTTTTTATTTGATGACTTCAGAGATCAGCAAGGATAAGGGCTCAGTAGAAAGAGAACCACTCTTTCCACTAAGTCAGCACCTCCCGTCTTAATCACACATGTTCTCATGAATGCTTACAGCTCCGTGGCATCATCTCACGAGCACGCTGATCCTGCATTTATGCGTCGTTACAGCTTCATGCTACTACAATTTTTTTTTTTTTTTTAACCACACAATGCTTTGCTCCCTTATCTATCATATTCCCCTTACTTTCTTTCCATGGCTTAATTTCTCAACCACGCCCTGCAGTTTTTATGTCTGCATAACGATGTTCATTAAACACACTAACTTATTATACAAAACTGTTCTGCATAATCAAACATTAAACAAACCTAAGGCTTGGCCTAAGAGCACACCCAGTGTACACCCAACCTACAAGCTCAGAGTGGTGACAAAGCAAACAATTAAAAGAAAGTGGTTGCCTTTAATCAACATGTGCCATTAAGCTCCTCTTATCTTCAAGGTCTTTGCCTTCATCCCCGCCGTGCTCCCGTCTTACCGTTTGGCCTCCTCCAGGTGACACAGGTACTCGTAGGCGATGTTTTGTCGTCTCCTCTCATCCATCTCCTCCGCTGACAGCCTCTCATCATCCTGAATGGCTGGAAAAGGCAAGCAAATCCAAACCTGATTCAGCATGCAGTGTGTTGTGCTTTCTTAATTACACTTAATTACAATTTTAAGTAGAGCTGGGCAAAATTATCATATTAATAAGTGTATTTTCTGATATTGAAACGTCACAATATGGCGAACGTAAACAAAATCACATAAAAAAGATGTTCATGAGCTCTTTTCCACTAAACTGACATTAAAAGCACAGTATGAGCTGAGGTGCCTGAAGTACGTTATTGTGGTGATGCTTGACACGAAAGCTATAAGTGCTGTACAGGGACATTAATACAACTGCATAATACAACCAGATCACACAGAGGATCATTCTTGTTAAAGGGTGTTTATTATGACTTGAGTGCCCCTCGGAAACTACTAAATCCCACGCTCTGATCAACCTGTGTTTGTGGGAGAGGAAATGACCATGTCAAAGTGGCCTTAGTGGGATGCCAGAGTGACAAGTGACTTCTGCTTAGAGTTGACCTTTACCTGAAGCTTAATGAGATCTCCTCCCCCCAACACTTCTTACCACTCTCTAATCCAATCAAATCCCTTTATTTCTGGCTGCCTGAAGGGACAATCTCAGACCCGGGGGCTCAGTTTAAGCCCTGGCTTTGAGTATAACAACTGAGGTTTCACATGGAATAGCATGTTTTTTGTGGTTTCTCTCTTTTTTTATTGGGGTGTAAGACATCAAGTAGAACTGAAAAATATACATACATGCACAAATCTGTCAGTCAGTCTATTGTCTATGAATGGGTTACATAAATATTACTACATCTAATGATGCCTAGTTAAACCTTTTTGTTTGATTAGCCTAAACAATCTAATCCTGATGCCCAAGAGGAGGGCCTACCTATATTACTCCTTTGATGTCAGTTTAAAATAACCTCCATAAACTAAGCCAATTCAGCCATTTGCAATTCCAATCCATCAAAGTTTTAGATCTGCAGTTCTTACTTAGTGCTGTAATGTATTTTGTAGCATTGAGTCTGTAACATTTATATTTTATTTATTCTATATGTGGAATAAATAAACTGCAATGTAAAGTCCAAGACACTTTTCCCCACAGGGACATTAAAGTAGACTTTATTGAATCTAGCCTGTATGGGGCTACAATGAATCTTTTAAACCTCTCAAGCACAGAGCTGTTCACTGCTGTCTGTTCATCAGCCACCTGCACAGAGTTCAGTAGGTCTCAGTAGAGGCTTGACATATAATAGTCACACAGGCCAAACGTTTGCACATACACAAACACACATATATACACACACACACACACACACACACACACACACAATAGGGTGCCCTGGACCCTCATGACCACAGTATCTGGACATCCAACCACAGATCAGTGGCCCAGCTGTGCAGCTGAAATGGATGCACATGTGTTTGAACACTCATCTCAGAGGCAGAACAACCCCAGTGTAGCCATTACACACTACCTCTACTCACTCACTCACTTCCTAGGAAGAGCCTATCTGCACCCTGGCACTGAGCGTTATATTTAACCCTCAGGATGGATTTGTTGCCTTTGTGTGTCACAGGATCACCAGATCTGAGTTACAAGGTCTATGATTATGACTCATGCTTTTGTTTGGCTCCAGGGTTATTCTACCGAATGTTCTTTTTTTGTTGTTGTTGTTGTTGTTGTTGTTGGGGGGGTGGGGAGACGACGACTCCAAATCAAGACAACTTTGTTTTGGGTCCATTTCGCAGGAAAATCCATTAAGTATGGTTAGTCTGACATTTATTTAAATTAATTCCAGGGGACGACCTTGCTTTGGTACCATAACAGCACTTGCAAGTTAAAACATATGCAGGGAAAACCATACTAAGGGCTGATTTGGTTTCACACAATGGCATGGCCCACAAATTAAAGGCAGCTTGTTGGTCCCTAAGACTACCCTATCTTTGCAGCAAACTACTCATTATTTGTGCATTTTATCTAGAGACACATCTCTTTTGAATCAACAGTAGTAACACATCTATCTATGAACACAGCATAAGACAGGGTGGCCTGTATGCAGAGCAAGACAGAGTTGGTCAATGAAATTCAATGGGCCAAGTCAGAGGCAAAAAGATTGCATTGATCACATAATTGATTGTTGCTATCTCTCAAAGTTGTACTTTGCCCGCATATGTTGCTCTGACAAGATGCATACGGTAGGTAAACTCTGACTTGGGGAAAGTATTTTGCAGACTTTACGTGTGTTTTTTATATCAGTTTGCTCAGTTGCAATCTTGACATACTCATTGAGCCAGTTATACATTTCTCAGCAGCAGCAAAATCAAAAGTTAATGGTTAACCTATGAGAAAATGCCTCGTGTAGACAGGCTGATATGTTGGCTACTACTATTAAATAAACAGAACAAATCGCTGTGGTGCAGTTGAGGGGCACTTTGAAGAAAACGTACCGTTCAAAACGTTTAGGGCACTGTGCAGCTCCAAAACAACAAACACCTACAGAATAGCATGGGCACTGAACTTACCAGGTGTATAGTGTTACTTTAACAAACAGGATTTTACCTATAAACCTCTTTCATTGACTGTTTGTTCCCCTAGACATTTCATTTCTATTTTGCCAAACCGTCAGGGACTGCCACACCTACTGGAGGTGTCCTGCCGTTCAGTCAGGCGCTGCTGAACCACCTGTTGCTCATCAAACGTTCCTGTGTTGGCACCTTACATTAGCTTGTGTTTGTCCCGTTCCTCACAACCCAGCAAAAACACGAGTTAACGCTATAAGTATAGCTTAAAAACCGTTAGAGAATGGCTTACTTACTTCCATAGCGTGGTTTTTGTAAAGTTGCGGTTTCTTCATGATACATGTTGCGTCGTTTCCTCCAATTGTGACCTCGCCTGAACTGGAAATAACTTCTGCCTACAAGCTAACGTTTCAGCAACCGGCCAGCAATATGCCGCGCCTCTCAGGATATATTGATTTGAATAAAATAAGTGGTGTAGTTAACTGGAAGAAAATGCCGAAAATGGGGCACAACCGCCTTCAAAAGTTTCATAAAAGCGCAAACTGTCACATGCGGCAGACAATCCCCATGCTGTGCACCGTTTTGTCGTGACTCATGAAACAAAGTGTTGACGATGTCTGGCAACCACTGCGCTCCGAAGTGAAATGATTGACGTGACAGGAGATTGAGATGTAGCACCTTGCACCACCTGCTGGTCAAAAGGTGGCTCATGCTGCATTCAGTGCCACTGGGAAAAATGGTAATTACCCACACACCACTACAGTACCTTATACTCACGTCTTGCAGCTGTGCTATAACTTTATTATCCTGTTCTGTTTTATTAAAGTTTAGTTTACTTTTATTTTATTTTACTCTTTTTAAATGTTATGTCTTTTTATGTTTTATGTAAAGCACTTTGAAATGCCTTGTTATTGACAGTTGCTAACTTGCCTTGCCTTATTTACCTAATTTGTCTCTGAAGACTCCTGAAATAAAATACTGCCAGATACATATAGGCATCTTTTTTCAAAAATAACAGCAAACCTCATGGCCAAATCAA
>JAVQJL010089236.1:0-10874 GCA_036024295.1 Nannoperca obscura | reverse complement strand
CACAGACACATACACACACACACACACACACACACACACACTCACACACACACACACACACACACACACACACACACACACACACACACACACACACACACACACTCACACACACACAGACACACACACACACACACACACACTGGCTGTTTCTGTAACGATTAGAGAATTTAAGCCTGAATTTGTTTCCTGCTTCTGGCTTTTGTCGAACTGCAATATGTTTCAGCTCAGCATGATGAAGTGCACAGAGAGCGGGCTGAACAAGCTCATATGGATCCTGGTTCACACACACGCACGCACACACACACACACACACACACACACACACAAGCCTTTTTGGTTTATCATTAAAGAACCCATTAAAGTTGTGTACAGTGGCTCCTTCATGCTGGTGCACAAACAAAGCCACACATATAGTCATGCACATTGCACACACATTTAAACCTACACGTGTAACATGCATGGACAAGTACATGAAGAAATACACACATTTGAGTGCTTGAATAAACACACACACACACACAGAAGGGGAAGTGCAGAGACCGGGAGTGTTTTTCTTGCTTGAAGTGATCAATAACGACAGCTGAAGTCCGCAGAATGCAGACGGATCATCAGCTGACGTCGGACTTGGACCGTTCATCAGCTCAAATCGAGCGTGGTGAAATATATAGATGTTCCAGCCGAGTGAAACATCGCCGCACATTACATTACATTTAGCTGACTGGCTTTTAAGTGGCTCGCTCGGGCGTGAAGACTTTGTCAGACTCAAGTTAACACCCACACACACGAGTTACTTTTTAAAGTTAAGCTGTTAAGCCAGTTTTTTTTTTGTTAATCAACAGCATAAACAGCTTCTTATCCCAGATCAGCATCATTATAAGCAACTAAGAGAGAGGAGGTCAGAGGTCAGAGGTCAAAGACACTAGAGAGTAGACGGACACACAGACAGCCTTGAATGGGAAGTATTGTTGGTGCTTGAAAACCTTTTTAACTTCAGGCCTCCCTGGATGGAAGCAGCAGTAGAGACAGAATCCAACCGGAGCCTGATGGGACCTTTACGTTGCCAGTATACTTCAGAAACACACACACACACACACACACACACACACACACACACACACACCTTTCTGACGGCGGATTTGGGGAACTTTCTAAAACCCGATAATCTGACATTCACACCTACTTCACGCCAGCTATCTCTCTCCCCAGCTCTCTTTTTTCCATTCAACTCTTTCTGTCACTTTTCATGTGAAGGCTGCGAATGCCTTCCAGGAGAAGGAGCCTGAGAGCGCGTGACGTTATCCCCATATTATCTCGTCTCCCTGCTCTCTGCCAGCTTTTCACTCCCCTCCGGCGAGCATGACCCGGCCCTGACAGGCGTGACAAACTCAACTTCTGGGTCCATCTTTGTGGACCATGCTAATTGCAGGGTTGGGTTTGCAGAGCACCTTTTTATTGTTACCGGATGCAAACGTAGCCCAAAGCGAGCGCTTTGTATCACTGGCTTTGTTATTGGCTTCAGGCTGGAATATGTCATACTGGGCTTTGGATGGAAGGAGTCGAGCCAAGTGGAGCACAGGCTGAAATGTGAGGCCTGAGCAGTTACTTTCATCAACTCAGAGGGGCTTTCAGATGGCAAGTGGCACCCGCTCAGACGCTGCTGATTTCCAGTCGGAGGCGGGCGGGTCAGGACGGTTTTGGCAGGCGGAGAGGAGAACTGGCTCAAACTGTCTTTGGCACATGTCAGTTGTTCCATTCAGAACCTCTGAGATAATGATGAAGCCTTTAACCACCTGTCCACCAATCAGTAAACAGGCCTTTAAATTACTGGAGTGCTGAAATTACTCTTTGATGTTTGGGAAACTTGTTGCTCATAAAGCAGAAACTGCACGTTCATGTGCAACAGGTACTTTATAAAAGACAGTAAAGTTACTCCTGTTAGACTTAAGGTCTCCATCCCACACAAGTCCAGAACCACCGACTGTAAATCAAATGTAAAGAGCCACCTTCTGTCTGCTGTCTGTCAGTCAGTCTCAGGGTGCCTCTCTAACTTTACTTTCTAACGTCCTTTTACTGCGTTTTTTTATCTGTTGTTTGGTTTTATTCAGTTTCTCTTAAATATCTTATTTTATTACTTTGATTCAGATTTGATCATCTTAGTTGTTTTCCATTTTAGTCTTGCCTTCTCTGTACCTGTGTTGGGGATTACAACACGCAGAAACTTCAGCATCAGGGTTTAGATTAGATTTTATTCGATCAGATGAAGGTTGATTTGATTTAGCTTCAGGTCTCTGCTGGAAGAATATGTTGTAGCTGCAAAAACAATATTAATAAACTTCTTTTCTTAAATGACTAAATACAAATTATTGATCAAAACGCTGAACTCTTCACAATATTGACGTGGTTCTGAGATTGTAGATCACTCTGACCTCTGACCTCTGACGGCGACCTCGTCTTTGACCTCAGACTGATGAAAATATGAAGTTTGTCTCCTTCACACCTGAAAATCACTCATCAGCATGCAGACCGGACACTTTCTTTCCTTCTTGTGAGAATGTGCAGGGTCGATGTTCATTTTTCAGACGGGGATTAAAAGAAGGAAAAAAGAGCAGGCGTTCAGCCGGGATCGCTGACCAGAGGTGATGATACCATTCCCTCCACATTAAACTCTTCTATAAATCCAAGGATTGTAATTTTCTGAATGTGACTGAAAGGAAAGTGAACGCCTGGGAGGGACGGGGAGAGAGAGGAGGAGTAGTAAAGGTTTAATGGAGGGAGGAAAAAAGAAAGAGAGAGAAAGAGAGAGATGGATCAGCCGATCTCCCAACATGACAGCCTCATGAGACGATGACGTGTGTGTGTGTGTGTGTGTGTGTGTGTGTGTGTGTGTGTGTGTGTGTGTGTGTGTGTGTGAGAGAGATAAAGAAGAAAAAGAGAGAGAGAAAATTGTTCTGTCAGAATCTTCGGGTGTTGTATCATTATCCTGCAAGGCTCTGTCGTCTTCTTCTTCTTCTTCCCTCTCTCTCTCTCTCTCCCTCTCCATCCCTCTCTCTCTCTCTCCCTCCCCCCCCCTCTCTCTCTCTCTGGTCTCATCTGCTCTGCCGTCCAGTCGTCTAATGGAACAGTCCATGCAAATAGCTGGGGTTAATAGAGCGAGGGGCAGGAGAGAGGTGGAGGAGAGATAACGGCGGCGTCCAGCGTTCAGCAGGCCTGTTACGCTGCTGCTGTCAGCTTGGATTTATTCTAAATATCAGCTGCAGCCTGCGAGGAAACATGCTTTTCATCCTCCTGCAGCGGCCATGACACGTGCGTGTATCATTTGGTGTCACAGATTCCACAGTCAACAGTAGGTTGGTAGGTAGGTGAAGAGAGAAAATATACAGCCGACCATCAGCCTACAAGAGGCAGGCGGTAACTGCTGTAGGAAATCAGTAAAGGGTTTACTCTAGAGGTGGTGCCGTCACTTTCATGTCAATTACACATATTACAGACACAAGTGAAGTCTGATCAGACTTTTTTTTTAACACTTTGTTTATGACCAAACCTGGAAAACCAACGATATTCCCATCGGCCTCAGCCGTGCTTCTTACTGTACAAACATCATATTGTTTGTACATTCTTTCTCTGGAGTTCCACTGAGCTGCATGACTGAATCTTGCTGCTGCCAGTCAGACCTAAAACTCAAACATGGAACGAGCATCAGTTCAGATCTGTAGCTGGTGGGAATCATTGTTCTTTCATTTAAACCATCTGCAGCTTGAGCCCAATAATCTCAGCTCGTTCTTCTTATCCACGGCACATTATTTGAGAAAGTAAGGAAAACACCACAGAAAGGCAAACTAATTTATTGTTTTGCAGGTTTAGGCTGCCATACGCAGCTATCTGGTAAAAAAGCAACACCACACCCTGTGCACGCTCTGCTCATAATGCAGATCCCACATAGATACACTTGTTGAGAGTAAATGTGTTCCTCTAGAGATGCACTTTCACTTCGGGCTCATAACAGGCACTGCTGACATTTTGGTTCAGTAGCTCTTTAAAGCGGCAGCTTGGTTTCTGCTTGTTCTTCTCCCTCCTGCAGGAGATCCATTCAGCTAGTGCTGCTCATGTAAAGTCAGGTGGCTAGTCGAGGTGTAGAGATATTCTTGTCAACGCTAAATATGAAGCTCATTTAATGTAACTTCTGTCGTACATTGACAACGAGTTTCAGGTGAATTACATCATCTATATATTAAAATGAACCAAATCAAATTGAGTTGTGAGAGGCTGTTAGAGAAGCTCAGTGCGATCATGAGATTTCTCTCTTTAATCACGTCTGGCTGCAAACGATCTCCTGCCGGGAAAAACCAAAAGGCGAATTAAAATCGAATAGAGAGAGAGAGAGAGAGAGAGAGGCCATGTAGTAAAGTGTCAGGACAGACTGTGTCACGTTCTGCTGGCAGAGAAAACAGCTTCTCGTCTCACCACAAGACATACTGTCACTCCCCCAATAAAGAGCCAACACCCACACACACACACACACACACACAACAGAACAGACACACCATGCATCTTAAAATAGCCGTCAGCCTGCTGGGTCCAGACAGCAGCCACTGCCTGGACGCTGACAGCCTGACTGACAGCTGCACTCTGGATTCAGCAGGTGCTCGGTGTGTTTGTTGATCTCCGTCAAATTATTCCTGACACTTCGGTGTAATTGTAATTGTAAAGCCGTTGCCAGTGCTGAGGTGGTGATGTGGTGCGTGTTGTTCCACACACAGTGGACATTAACTCTTGCTGATATTCTGCACATGATCCTGATTAAAAGACTAATAAAGTCGTCCGGCAGCAGACGTGCTCGTCATCACGGCGTCCAGTGGCCTTTTGTGAAAAACATCAATGCAATAAAAACCTAATGACGTTGTACTCTGCTGGAGGGTCTGTGATTAACACGTTCATCTCCCCCCAGCAGCTCATAATTCATCAGCACTTGTGAATATATATTTGTTGTTAATGTGACCTTTCACCTTCAGGTGAAGGTCCCGGCCAGCGTCTGCACTGTCAGTCACTAACTGAGCATCGATCGCCTGCAGTGACACAGGCTCCAACCTCTGCTAGCTGAGGGCTGCAGACAGCTAACTCCCTCTAATCAGGTCCACTGCTGTAATACAGAGTGTGTGATTGAGGAGACAGAGACGGACGTTAGCAGAGGAGAACATCACTGCAGGGGGGTTAAGTCTCCTTGCGTCCGCAGCCTTTTAGGAATTCTTAAACTTGTTTTTAGCCTCAGCACTATGAATTTTTAAAGCTGTGTGATTATGAAAAGGTTGTAGTTGCTCCAGTAGTTTTGAAAATCATCTCAATCCACAGCGGAGCGTGTTCTTTTGGTGAAATCCAAGCATCTGTACAAAATATCTCTTCCCCAGACATTATTAACATGTTCTGAACAGCCTACGGAAACATTCAGGCCGTCATGGGACACGAAAGCTCCTAAATAATACACTGAAGATGTTATGATATATACATACAACATACAGTATACTGTACATACCTTCTTATATATAAATATATATATATATATATATATATGCTTCATACTGATGCATTTACACCCAGTATTGTTCACATTATCACTGCTTTATACTTGTGAATATTGTATGAGCTAAAACATTTTTGCGTTTTAATTGAAGTATTTTGTTTTTCTGGCGGATGACCACGAGTGCAGAATAAATTCAGTAATCTACAAAGCTATGTTAAATTGTCTATCATGAATGCATTTTGTGTGAAATCACTGGAAAAATAAAAAGTGTATTTTAGCACCAGGCATGAGACATAATGGGGATAATAGTCTCCGCTTCTTCACTGCTCTCAGCACAGCCTGCCTTACAAGATTACTAATCAGTTCTCTAACCTGTCGTTTCAATACGACGGGGTTAATTGTAGTTCATTGTGTCATTAAATGCAGCAATAAGACTTTTGTGTTGAGGGGGTTATGGTTGATAGAAGAGTGGTATTGTTCTACCTGTGGTGACTCCGTTGCATGATTGGATCAGCTGGAGGTTGAAGGCTTTGCTTTCAGGACACATTCTCATTTGCTGTCTGTCATGGGAGTTTATTTAACCACCAGCCTCTCCTGCCACCAGGCCAGCTTCTGTTCTCAGGCGCGCCTTGCTGATTGGTGCCGTCATGCAGCAGCGTGCTGTTGTCTTGAAAGTGTAGATGACAGGAAGTCAGTGCAGAGCAGACAGGACCTTCCATGTTAACGATGCCCTCTAAAGCTGCTGCAGGAAATGAGCAGCGAGCTTTGACTCCCAGCGACTTCATCCCTTTATTATTCTCCCACATTCCGCCCTTTACTTCTCATGTTGTATTCTCTCTCTCTCTTCGGCGCTCGCTGTGAGCAGATGAAGGGAGCTGGTGTTGACTTCTGGACAAAGTGAAGCTCAGATAAAAGACACTTTTCTTCATCTTTCTTTCTTACCTTTTTATTGCTGCCCTGCTTCCTTTGCAACATTTGTCTTTAAGGTCAAAAGCTGAAGCACTTTCAGGCAAAACAAACAAACTCATCTGGACCTTGAAATACTCTAAATGTAAATGCCGGTCTAAAGCTCTACTCTACTGTACCGAGTGAATAAATCACCTTCTCAGCACTGTTATGTATGTGCACTGCTTTAGAGAATATGGTTCAGTCAGCACACATGCATCGGTGACTGCAAGTGATATAAGAAAAAACCCTTAATACTCCTCGGATGTCCTTTACTGTGCTGGTGCAGACCAGCCGCATCGCTGGACGTCTAATCACAGTGCGTTCCGTCCTCGGTGGGGGGAGGACACACGAAACAAAGGGTTTTACTGCCTCAGGTGACAGGAAGTGCTGTATTATCATCCGTTATTATTATGTTTTATTAATCCTGAATATTATTAAGTGACTGAGGTGCCTTTGAGAATGACATTTAATGCAAACATTTTGCAGAACCATCACGTCACTAAAACCAGGTTGCACCACACAGCCAGTTCTTATGTAGAAATGACCTATTTCCTGGTGTAAGTGACCTGTTTATAGTGAATAGTGTGGGAGGTAACATATCACGTGGTCCAGAGATGTGACTTTATCACAATGCTCTTAAAAAATAATATACATTTACAAAACATTATGTCAATATTATGTCCCTTTTACTTCTCGTATGTATTTAACACATACAGGATATTTCTCTGTGTGTGCACACATGAAAGAGATGAAGTAGTTCAATGACTTGTTCTAAACTAGCTCATAGTTTCCAAGAGCCTGTGAGGAGCGTCTGCCCAGCTGCCTCCATGTTACATCTTAAACCAGATCAAATGATAAAAACTTCAATTAAAAGAAACGGGGGTGCACCGGGCGACAAACACTCACAAACAAGTCCAGTCAAATCAAAACAGACACAACTGCACAACAAATCCAACGCACCAGCAAACGGAAACACCTTGTGCGCCTGCAGGTCTTTGTTCTGTCTTCAAAAGACAGAAGCAGTAAAGGTGACCCAGCGGCGCAGCGAGGGCTGCTGGATCTATTGTAACTTGGCAGCAGAGTTTGTTTAATCCCTGTCCCAGTGCAACCTAATCCAAATGGAGCGCTGAATAGTCCTAAAGCTAATAGCCTCCCAGGAGCTTCTCCATTGGCTCTGCCTGCAGATTAATACAAGGTCTATTCCAAGCCGTTTCCAGTCTGCGTCTGTATCTGCGGGAGTGAAGTGTTCTTCTGGCCCGCTCAGCTCTCTCTCGCTCCGTCTTTGCTGTATTTTTAACCCTGAATTAACCGGTCAGTTCACCAGCAGCACGGCTGCTCCTGTGCTGTCAACATCAGTGAAAACATACTGACTGTAGCTGTGCACGTGTGCGTCAGTGCAGATTTGAAAAACGTTTATTCCACAGTTAAATGTTTCACCTGTAGTAAGGTTGCTTCTGCCAATCACAACGAGCGCCGTCACCACTACAGTAACAACAATGGCGGCTCATCCTAAATGATGAAGTTTGATGTGAAGTTTCTCAACTTTGTTTGTGCGTGTAAAGACCTTTAACCTGCCTTAACTTAACTTAGTCTTATTTGATTGTAGTTCATATGCAGGTAACACTTTAATGCTGCATTCACATGGGATCAGGCCGGTGGATGAGAGCAGGACGGTAAAATTAGGGGAGGCCGGCACAGAATACCATCCAAAGTCCAAAGTTGAAATATTTTAACTAAGGAATATCTTTCCGGATGTCACGCAGCTCCCTCACACGTTAGAAAACAGGATAAGAAGCTAAAACCTTTTAAGTAATATAGTAATATAATATTAAAACTTCTACATTTCATAGCTACAAGCATTACTAGAATACTTACATGAGATAATAGACTCACAATCATTTCACTTCATATATTTTCATCACCATTGCAACATATCATCATGCGTGTTTCGTTTGTTTTTTTGTTTGTTTTTCCCGTCCGTGTACCGTCTGCCTGATTGCATGTGAATGCATCATGTTGCGTTACTGGTTAGAGAAGTAAAGCTTCTTCTGTGCAGAGGCTGTGCGCTGGTTTGTTCAAAGGCTCTGTGTTGCGTTGTGGTTTTGGAAGATGCACTATTGAGGCAGCACACAGCCCCCACAACCCCACGTGAAAATCTATCCTGCCCCCGTACACCCAGCAGCGCCGCAGAAACTCCCACCTGGAAATAACTGATGGATTTTCCAGCTGCGGTGACTAAATCTACCCATGAATTAAACATTTCGTTCAGCCGTTCTCTCAGTATCAACAACATGCACCGAGCCCCCACCTGTACCTCCACCTGAGCATCAGGAGGACACTTCCACACTGATGTTTAACCAGCGTGGTGAGTTAACGTCTAACTCAGACTGGACTAGTTTCCTGATCAAGACGTCTGTCGCGGTACGTGCTGCTACTTTCTCACTAATATTATGGCAGTTGCAGTGCATAAATAAGGAAATTGCCCATTATATTAATTACATTTAAAAAAAATTAAGTTATGATTTTAAGGTGAGGATCCCCTTTACTGACCTAAAGATTATCAGCATCTCCTCACTTACTTTATGTAGTTTTATTGTAAAATATCACATGATTTCCTCCCAACAGGTGACGTCGGGTTGATTTCTCAGTCACCTCTGGGGAAACAGTACAGAAAAAAAAAAAAGTAAAATCTTTTTAATGTCTGGAAAACTGCCAGAGACATCCTGTTTGTGTAGTGGTGATAAATATGAAGCGTTAAAGCAATTCAAACGGTTTAACATGGAATAAATGCAACAGTATAGTAGAACAGAACTGAAAAGAACTAGAGAACAAGCAGCTGAGTTATCACTTCATGCTCATCCCTTGTTTCCAGTAGCCTCCTCACTCACTCCATCACTCCTTTTCTTTCACTCTTTGCTTTATCTGACCTCCCCTCTTCCACTCTTCCTCCCCTTTCTCCCAATTCTTCCTTTTCTTCTTATTTCTTCTCTTTTTCCTTGCTAATTCTTTTCTTCAATACTTCCTCCCCCTCCTCCCCCTCCTCCTCCTCTCTCTTCCTTCCTGCTTTTGGTATGAAATTGGTTTCTATGTGATTTATGAGCGATGAGAGGCTTATAAAGAGTTTATGCTGTAACTCTTCATTACTGTACTATTAACTGCTTTCTTCTGTTCTCTCTCTCTCTCTGAGTGTGTGTGTGTTGGTGTGTGAGTGAGAGTGTGTTTCAACCATTTAAAAAGGCCTTATAATGAATCCAGTCTTGATGGATGAAGGCAATCGTCCCAACTTGATTTTTTTGTTTTTTAATTGGACAGATGGGAGACGTCTGCAGCGAGAGGGAGACCTTTAGCTTTAATAAGACATCTCACAACGAAACAGAGGACTGTCTTATAGAAAAACAACTCGCCAGCTCCCACGTGCGCTCACCTGCAACGAGTGCACAGCTGAGAACAGGGGAAAACAACAGCCCACACGAGTACAGAGTGACCCTCGTCTTGTATTCTGCTGCCTCCAAACAGCAGCAGATACCTGCTCATAACAATCCTGCTCAACACGTTTTAATCGAATAAATCTGCTCTCTCGTTGTCTATTGCCTCCCCCTCTCCGACTAGACAAACTGTTAGCTGCTTTATATTTCCTGTTGAGCCATTAATGCTGTAAGTTATGAGCATTTAGCCGTTAACAACAACCAAATAGCCGACATGGCTGCCGTCAAACTCCAAATGTGTGAATCGAAACTCTGTGCTCAGCGTGCCACAATCAATATCTCGTCCTCAGGACAGGAAGATGTTGTTTCTCAGCTCGGTGTGTGTGTGTGTGTGTGTGTGTGTGTGTGTGTGTGTGCATGCGATCACATTATGCTGCATGCTGGGGGGATGAACAGTGTAGAAATGTAGAATAACGTATATGTGAAAAGGGAAAGCACTCTTTTTTTCCAGTGTGGCGATCAATTACTGAGATCGCCGCCGGCCAGAGTTATGTTTCAGCTGAAGGCCGACAGACATGAGCAGTATGCGGACACATACATACTGTTGCTGCACATGTTGTTTTATGTTTGGGAGGTAATGCTTAGTTTTTTCTTGTGTTCATCCTCTCTATACAAAAAGTTGAAAGTTTTTGTGATTAGCTCCGGCGTGGTGACCTTTTGTTACCATTCGTCTCATTGATATGTGTTTTGATTAACTTTCCTTCTATTCCCTCGCAGTACTGCAAAGCACAGTAACACAACACAACCACAAAGCACAGTAACACAACACAACCGCAAAGCACAGTAACACAACACAACCACAAAGCACAGTAACACAACACAACCACAAAGCACAGTAACACAAAACAACCACAAAGCACAGTAACACAACACAACCACAAAGCACAGTAACACAACACAACCACAAAGCACAGTAACACAAC
>JAVQJL010089232.1:0-10000 GCA_036024295.1 Nannoperca obscura | reverse complement strand
CTGACACACACACATGCACACACACACACAGCTAATGAACAGAGTAATATTCAAACATGTGGGAACCATTTCTCCACCTACCTCCTGCTCTCTCTATGACAACAGAGGAACACGGCAACATTTGGAAAAAGAAAACACGCCACTGGGCCGACTGTGATTAGCAAGCAGCTCATGGCTGGAATGGTCCAGGTGCAGTACTGATAGGGAGAAGAATGTCTGTCTGGTGCTACAAAGCAGCTATTTATCTATCGCGTAGCTACAGAGACGCACTCGGCAACTTTCAGCTATGAATGTTTTAAAGTGATGCAACTATTATTGTGTTAAAACTTTGTAACTCCAATTTTGGGACTTTTCATGCTCTCATGGCAATCATGGACACGTCAGACACTTTGGTTTTGGGTAATGTTCAAAATAATATGGCCACCAAACTTATACGTATCTGTTTTTTCTTAACTGCACAAAAGAAATGATGTTTTGGAAGCTCAGCAACTATACTGAATTAGTTTTGACCATGAGTAGCAATGTTTGTTCATGTGGGTCCCCATTCTGTTTGTTGCTGTGCACACATAAAATTACACACGATCATGCTTAATGAATGAAAAAACTGAGGAGGGAGGAACACATAGAATTATTTGGTCGTTTATCTGCCTCAATAATGAAATGAGAACAGAATTTAATGGTGCTGTTTAACTTGTAGTAAAAGGTGTAAGTGTAGCAGTGCTGCTTTCTTGGGGTCAAGCCAATTTATTCCACACAGCGTGCTCTGCCTGACCTCATGATAGTTCAGCTTACTAATACAATAATCCATAATTCAAAAGCTTGAGGGAAATGACTGCTACAGTTGCATATTCAAACACTCATGAAGGCACACAAGATTGATTTGTTCTACCGCAGATAAAGCCTGCTAGGGAGGTTTGTGGTCCCTGTGATTGCACATACATGAACATATGAGTATGTTGGTTGTGTAAACACCTGTAGCCAAGGAAACGGAGGGTCAGCTGGTTTTGCTAACCTTTCCCTCTGCAGGCTAGAAAATGCCCAACCCTCATTTTGATGCAAGAATAAGAGAATAGGCTACTCATATGCACGCCCATGTTTTTGCAAAGTTTGGGATGTGGCCTTGAAATTTACCAGTTTGTGGAACAACTCACCCAAAACAACCTCTGTCCCTGTGTGACCTCTATAAGGCAGAGTGGTAGCCATTTTAGAGGACTCAAAACATGCACTCCAACTGCATATCTCAGACAAACAAAACAGTTACAGTAAGTTCTTCAATTTGCACCTGAAATTAAACTGAGTCTGTACCGTCACCACATGTATCCATATCAAACTGAGCTCCTACAATTTTTCCGCTTCTTCACTGTCTTCTCCCCCTTCTTCTTAGTCATATTAGTAGCTCAAGTTCCTGTAGTCATTCCATCCGTCTGCTTCACCTCATATATCTCCGTCTTCGCCGTTTGATTCCTTTATGTCATCAACACCACCAATCCCTTTCAGAATCTCCGAAGGCATGAAATAACCTCCTCTCCTGGAGTTCTGTCTTTCTGGATATGAGTTACAGGCGCACAAATATGTGCATAAAGTCAATGACATGGTGTGATCACAAAAACAGGCAGAGGAGTAATAGATATGGGGTGAGGGGAGTGAGTGAAAACAGCCTTGCCCACCCCTCTGTCTCTCTGGTTTTTGTCTCATCTCCACTTTATTCCTCACATTTTTTAGCCAGATAAAATGAAATAAATACAGACATGGATAGACACGTTAGCTAACAAAGTAATGTAGAGCAGTTCAAGAGAAAAAATAGATAACACTTGATGTAGGCATTGACCTTACAATAAGTAACAGTGTTAAAGGTTGACAGGGCTTGTCATCATCACATCTAGTCGATTACAGCCAGATTGCATTTTAACATCATCTTGCACCAGATTGTGATAGCTAATAAATTCTGTGCTTGCACGTCGCCAACATTTAAACTGCACTAATTTATGTTTTTACATCAATAAAGCGTCATGTGTAGCTCATTGTTTTGGTTTGGCCAGTAACTTAATTATTTTGGTACGGTAACTGCCCATCACTAAACAGCAACCAGATGCTAACCAAAGTTAACAACTAGCTGGTGGATAAAGTGAAGAATTTAGCAGCTAAAGAGCCAGATAGTTTCTTCTGGAGTTGTTGGAGACTGAAAAACAGAGCTAAAACAAGAGTGAATATTGGTCTGGAGATTTGCTCAATGTCTGCTGGATGTGTAAACAGACAGCTATAACCATTTTATAAGATGATAATATGTCAGTGTTGTGTTTACAGCTTGTTCTGCTGCCTCAAGTGGCCAAAAACCATTAGCAACGTTACATAACTGTACAAACGTTCTGGGAAGTGGTATAACATGGAAATAATGCCGGCACAAAAACACATTCTGTTATTAATGTGGTTTCTGTTATTGCAAAAGGACTGCAGATTCAAAGGGATGACAACTTGTCAGAGGTTGGTGTTTTCCACTAAAATACAAATATGCACACACACATTCTTGGACACTATTAGTCAACAAAAGCCTGAAGCCAAATCTCCATTTGGCCAGTAGTCAGCATGTATCTGCAGATGTGATCCCTACTGGATTTTGAGGTCAGTCCAGTCCACTTTGATGCATCAGGCCAGGCAGCGGCCCACTGATATAGAAACCATGTGTGATAAAAATGTCCCAAACCACCCAAATGACATCACCACGCTCTACAAATCTCTGGACAGCACCACCCCCACCCCCACCGCGTTTTTCCTCTTTCTTCCTCCACCCCCTGCTGTTGTTGTTGGGTTTTTATAAAACCTTCATTTCTCAAGAGAACACAGACTAAGCCCACATGTTGGTTCTCAGCATCGCCCTGATTTACAGCTACACAAGTTCACACCTGGTAACAGGCCGGCACAACTACATGCGTCAATGAAAACACAAAAGTCTTTCTTGCACAAAAACACAAAATCACCTCCAGTTGATTGAGGAACGAGCATTGCTCATCAACTTTCCTTGTTCAAACTTACTCCAGGAACCAGAAACCTTACGGTAACAACTTGGCTTTGCTACAATCTAACACTATCTCTGGGGCCAAACATCGGAAACTTCTAGCATGTCATTCAGCGAGGTCCATCATCATGACTGCATTTCAATATACCTGATGGCCTTATTAACGTCCATTGGAAAACTGACTGTGCATAAATATTAGTTTAATATATTGCAACAAATGGGTACTGTTCATGAAAAATGTGCTGTGAATCAAATTATAACTAGTACTTTGAAAGGCAAAGCAGCAACCGTATTAAAGTACTGTTGCTATTTAATAATGGAGTTCAGTTCAGGTCCAACACACTTAAAATATGATGATGCATTCACATTTCTTTGCATGCACCATCTTCTTTCTTTCTCTCATCAAAATCATTTGTAAGATGCTTTAAGCAAAGGTTTGACACATAGTCGCTTCAAACTGTGGAAATTTGTAGGTCGCAAGATTAAAAGTTAACAACATACATTGACATTTGCTTCAAATGTAGCTAAAGAAGTTTGTTTGAGTTTGCTAGAAAGAGTTTCACTCTCATGAACTAATGAACTTGGTAAATGAATCTGCCACACTTATTTAGTATCCCAGATCTTTGTAAAGAGGGGCCAAGGGATCACATACACTCAAGAAACACAACCTCTAAAGATAGCTTCTTTCTCACATAGATACACAATAATTTAGCATCAACAACTCTATCTATATTGGATAGCATGAGCAAATTTAATTGTGTTTTGCCTAAAAAATTTACTCCACTAATGTAGCTTTGCAGCCCTAAAACACTGTCAGACTTGCAATGGACGCTTTGGCTGAAATGTTAGTGGTTACACGGCTGGTGTAGGCAGCTGCAGAATTTATTAATATTGAAGGGAATCTGCTCAATTAGACGAGAGTGAGGTGGACAACTATATAACAGTTGTACATTTCAAAATGCAAATAGCTGTTCACAGCCTCTGTTGCCAAGGACTTTCAGTGGGTCTTCCACAGGCTATGTTACATCACTCGAAAGGCCTTAGGCATTAGTTGTCAGCTTCCACAGCTTCATACTGTGGAGTTTAACAGTCACCAAGATATGGCCACTCACTGCCTGCCCTGTACCCCAGTCAGCAGAGTGGTGGTGCTCCACATGGAGCCTGAGTTAAGGCTTTATTGGAGGCTTTTCAAGGCCAAGGGTTGAGCCAGTAAGCTAAACAGATGTTCTCATAAAGCAAATATAATAGTGGGATGTCCAACCTCTGTGTCAGGGAGGAGGTGGAGATAGATTTATGGATTGTAGTATGGAAGGAAAAGATTGGGGGGGGGGGGGGGGATCGATGGACAGATAGATGATGGGAACGGAGTATTTTGAAGAAGTTCTGCATATTATCATGAACGACGAGAGCAACAGGAGAGAAGTCAGTCCAAACAGAACCAGCAGATTAGAGTCAAGGCAGACGTAGTCCAACACACCTACACTTTATTTCTTTTTTCTCTGCCCTTCTCTTTTCTTTGGGATCTTTATTCTCAGGGTTCTCTTCTCTTACCCATACACACACACAATCACACACACTCGCAGAACTACAGGCCCTGTTGAACTTTCTCCCCCAGGTCATGCAGTGAAGGAGGACAAAGTGGTATCTATGTTCTGCAGTTCATATTTGTGTTGGAGGCGCCACACAGCCTGAGCGCCATGTTAGCTTGAGGTAATTACACCTATACACCACCAATATCCCCTCCCATTACTGCACTCTAATGGGTCTTACCGCTCACACACACACGAATACAAATACAATCACAGTCACACACACCACTTTGTCCGGGCGGTAGAGGCCAGTGACAACATCAGTTAGCTTCGATCTGTCACGTCAACGTTGCTCATGTTTTTTTGTGGTCAGGCTCAAATCCCTACCTAGATTTCTTCAAGTGTGTGTATCAGTGTGTGTGTGACAGTTAAATGAGGGAATTCTGCTTGTCACTGTCTTCAGAAAACTCTCTTTTTGAAAAAGAAAGATCCCACTACATCCACTTCTATATACATTTTATAGACACAGAAAAAGAACTGAGAAAAACTAAAGTCAAACTAAAATGATAATATACAATAATACCTCAACTATTATTATTTTCAGAAAAGTCCAAAAACAGCTTTCATCGATTCTCGATAATTACAACTTGGACATCAACTTAACACATAGTATTAGTAATGTATTGGTAGAGATGTAAAACATCTGCCCCTTCACACTTAACAATTGGATGGACCCATTGTGGTGATACATTTATATTTCATATGGAAACTAAAAGCGAGCTAGCCTAGCTTTCAAATGTTAGCACTCCTTCTGACTCAGCGTATGTCATTGGCAGCTCCTTCACACACTCAGCGTTAGCTGTCTTTCTTTCATGGGTCCAGGGCAAATGTTCAGGCAAAACTCACAGCAACAGACGATGATGAATACATTGATTTCTTAGCAAAAGTTACTTTTAAGAGAGAGAAAGAGTCAGACCTAGAAAACAAGGACAACAGTAACAGGGTAGAAGTAGTTAAAAATGCATGTGTCATCCATTAGCACAAGACAGGTCATGAATCTTTAAAAATGTATTTGTTATCTGGGGAAACAAATTGGAACGAAAAGCACCAGTGAATGTTGGTTGTTGCCAGCATCTCATTCTTGGATTCCTCCAAAAATAAACTAATTTGATGACTTTATGAACTTTTCGCTTTGTGCTTTATGGTCGGGAAAGGTTTGACCAGGTAGTAAATTACTAATGATTTATGCAGTCGGATCCCAATGCTGCACCTCTGCGTCTCCTCCACAAGTGGGGATCAAAGCCAGGTATGTGCCGAGGCTAGCCGCCCTACATCCAATATCCGCCTGATTCGTCCTGGTGAAGCCATAGCAATAGATCATATCTGGATGATGCTCCCTCAGCAAATACTGTGTGTGCAACTGCTCTGATAATATTTGAGATTTCCAAAACAGAGTTAACCTCAATTGAGCATATCTGATTGGCCAATGGCAACCAACTCAGTTTTCCAAAGTATCTTTTTAGGAACTTGTGTTGGATAAGATTTTGATTTTGTCAAGGTTAGGCTTTGTTTAACCCCATCAAATTGAGATGCGGTCCTTGTCTGCAAATATGTAAATTCTAAATTCAAACGTTGAATATAAAAAATGTTTTATACCCTTATTTTCAGTCACTCTCACACACACACACACACACACACACACACACACACTCACACACATAGAGCACTAACACACTCCTACTCTCACAGATGGAAGTGGAGCTCTGAGGCTCTTATATGTAAAAACAGGTTGGAAATGATGGGGTCAGATTTTACATGCTGTCTAATAGCAAATCCAGCTGACTGTGTAACTGATCCACTCCACAACAGTAAAACACACACCACACACACGCACATTATTGAGCACACATACACATGCACACCACAGACAGCTAACTACTGAATATGACCAACACAAAATATATATTATTATGCTGAATATTGTATATTTGTATATGATGCCGGTAGTCTTAAGATCATTTCTAACATGGTTTTTGTGTGTGCATCCAAGAAGTGCTGTACGTCCTCCAATTACTGTTTTACAATGATAATGTTGATGTCATCATTTGGAGCTCTTGTGTGTGTGTGTGTGTGTGTGTGTGGAAAGCAGTGAATATCAACTGCCAATGAACAAGGAAGATAAAGTAACCATTAAGTTATTGCTATCAACAACGTTGTCGATACCCAGTTGTCCACGCTCAGATGGCAAAGCTCCCTGGCTCAGTGAGGTCCTGTCTGCTCATCTGAAAACCTGTACATCCAGTCTTTATCCTGAGCATCCATCTTACAACCACAATGTGAAGCAGATATTACGTGTGTGTGTGTGTGCATGAGCAGGAAGCATAGGGACAGGTCTGTAGGGCAGGTTATGGAGGTCATCAGTCCCTGCTACAGTGGCCTTTTTTAGGGCATTATCAGTCTTGTCACAATTAGGTGAATTATTCAGCAAGTCTGTGAAATGACCACATTTAGAACACATGATTATTCAATTTGATATATTAGAATTGTTTGAACGATGTCTGATGCCTTGGCGGTAAACGGTAGCGATTAGCTGTGGCACCTCACAGCAAGAATCTTCTGGCTCTTTCTGTTCAGAGTTTGACTGTTGAGAGTCACTGTCAAACACTGCCAACTGAGTTTGCTGGAACACATGATCAAGCTGGAGGTACTGCTCGGATAAGGGCACACCACAGCCAAAACTAATAATGCTTAATAAGCTAAGACTTCAGTCAGACAACAAAAGAGAGCAGGACTTTACTATTTTTCTCTTCCCAGTCTGCTACATATCCTCTATTGACTTTTCTCCTGCTTCCTCCTTCATTTATTCCATCCTCTTTCTAATAAATGCCTTCCTGCTAGAGTTTTAGGAGAATACCCTCCTAACTTTACACAGTCCATCTCCTGATTTATTCTTTTAATCTCTTGCTCTAAACTACAGTAGCTTATGTTTCAAGAGGAAGTTAATAAATGGAATCCCATGAGGTGATGAAGCTCACTGAATTTGATAAATCTCAATCTCAAAAATGGAACAGAAGCACAGTCACCTCTGACTGGAACAGAGTTTATGTTTTCTGTCTCTTTTATTTGTCTGTTAGCTATCAGAATAGCTATCAGATGCCACATTTCTTACACTACTCATCAGGATATTCCAGAAATCAACATGACGACTCTAAATTCATGGGACTTTGCAGCTTTCCTAGTACTTCTTACTTACTGACTATACTAATAAATACATGAATGTTTTTTTCTACAATGACTACCACTGTAAATGCTTGATTTATTCTTTTAATCTCGATGGTGGTGTAAGTTTCAGGTGGAGACTAATAAATGGGATCCCTGAACATTTGGTAAAAAGCTATTTTGTTTTGATGTTTGAGCAGAGGTAGAACATGTTCTAACAAAAGATCCCTATTTATAATATGACTTCTATGCCACTTATTTAATAATTATGTGCACCTGCTCACAAAAAATCCAGGTTTACACACAGTAAACAGAGAAAATTATCTAAAATGTCTGAAAATGGTCTTTGAAAGTTGAAATCAGTTAAGCTAAGTTTTAGCTAACCAACAGAGATACGAGTGACGGGGGTGCTAACATATACCGCAAAATTTGTATCAAAGCTAGTGTGTCTACTTCTGGGTATACTATCACCACCTATAGTATGATGAAAGTTGGATATCACATACTATTCATTCTCACTGGAGTTTACCTTTGAACTTCATTTGTAGCAACTGGGAAGTCACTACCAATTCTGAAATGTATTGAACGTCTTACAATGATCCCCGTCCTTGTTTTTGCAGCCCTGGCCTCATTTTGCCTCATTATTTTCAATGGAAATAGAGGTCTGTTAGAGTTGGTTCCTGACCAAGTGCACAGAGTTAAACACACTTTAATGTTTAACACACAAAAAAGAGCGCTTTAAGTAGGTTTTCAATAGTTGCTTGGCAACAGCAGCAGCGACCGGCCCCTCCAGAGCCTCGGACATGCTTCTCTTAAGCCAAAAGAAAGAAGTGGCCGGTGAAGACTGAGGCTAAAACTTCCTGTCAATGAAGGAAGTTATATGAGGTGGAAATCCAGGTCTTGAGGGGTTGGGAATGAAAACTGAGGACACACACATTCACATCTATATATATCAGAGCAAATGTGAAAGAGGATTTTTATTGCAGAAGATTTTTCTTCTTTTGAAAAAGAACAGTGTGCATAGCCGCATATTGTAAAAGCAATATTCTGCATTGCTATGTTCCTCTGGGCATTTCCAGTTCTTCCAAAATGCTGGTAATCCAAAGATTCCTCATTATTTGTACAGATTTTGCATTGTGCATTAAAATCACATGTACTCTCTAAACCCATGGGTCCAACAATACCTGTTAAGAATAAACTCATGGCATCCATGCGGCACTGTCATTTCGTCCAACCACCATCTCTCATCATAATCCCAGCCTCCCTCTTATCCTAATAGCGGGGTGGGAGTTGTGTTTCATACCACTGCGGGCTGGTGTTCATTTTGCGGCAGACGTCGAGATTTCTCCGTTGATTTTTTTGCACGATAACTCACTCATAAGGTGACTAAAGCAGGGGGATAGAGTGCGTATGTGTGCTTTATACTGAGTGTAAGTTTGTTCATTGGAGTGCACACGCACATGTGGAACATAATCTGGCAGGATAAAGCACTGTATTAAAGAGGATCCAGACAAACGACCACCCGCTGTGTAGACAGAAACCTGAGCAGGCCAAATAAGATCTACAGTGGAATCCACTGTTTCCAATAAGGGCTGTGTTCACACTGCGGCTGAAAATGTCTCAGTTTTGGGCTTGTTTGTCCCGTAACAAATAGTATTTAATTACTCTGGACAGTCAAAACGTTTCATTTCTAACCTGCAGAGAAAAAATCTTTATCTTTATTGATTTGAGGTACAAAAATATATCTCAAAGTGGTATTTGTTTAACATTGTTGTGACGATTTTAATCTTTTTTTACAAAGTTGTCATAATTTTTAATTAATTTACAATACAACAGAATAATGGAAAGACAAGCATACCAAAACGTATCTAATACTGATACATAATGTTTTAGTGTTTACCATTAGTTACCGCTAGTTGCTAACTTTTTCTGCTCTGTCCCGTAAAAACCAAAACAATGAACTGAAAGATGCTAAAATGTGCTGTAGACCTGCAGAAAACTGCAGAGTCACTGGGTTCGCTACTAAGAATGAGCCCTGTCGCATGCGGCTCTTTCATCCTTATACTGCGGCTCCGCGTGGCTTGGGAAAATAAATTATAATAATTTTATAATAAAAAAAATATTTTATTGAAGTGTATTTTATTTGTGTTAGTTCTTTTTTTAAATTGTAGTTCTAAATTGGAAGATTATTGTGATCTTGAAATATTAAAATAAAATTATATTTTATTATTTTTCGTCG
>JAVQJL010089231.1:0-11467 GCA_036024295.1 Nannoperca obscura | reverse complement strand
ATATATATATATATATATATATATATATATATATATATATATATACTATGAAGGTCAAATACAAGTTAAGTTTTAGCTTTTTGTAACACACACGTAATAGAATTTACTTTTTTTTTCTTCACCATTTTTTGCATGTTGTCTTGAGATGAATCCTGAAAAATGTGGAATAATTTACATGCAAGACCTGTGAAAACTGTAAAGATAAAAAGAATAAGAATTTGTGCCAAATAGTCAGTAAAAGCAAAGATTGTAAGTCATGTTTGTTGCCGCAATTGCATGAGATTCTTTTCAGGGCTTTACCAGGAAAGGCAAGGAAGGCAGGTGGCACTGACTCTATGATGCAATTAGTAAATTAGTAAATCCTTTCACGTCTTCCTTTTGCTCACTGTCACCCTCTATAGTGACAGAATATCTGACATACAAGTAAACCCAAGGGATGAAAGCTGAGTTCTCACAAATACTACCTACTACAGAAAAATATAAAAAGCTTTTGGGGATTGATGGGTATTTGAGATACTTAAAAAAAATCTAATAATTAATTATATAATAGTTATTATTATGACTGCTCATCTTTGAATAATTAAAAAAATGTATTGTTTGTAAGGGACTGTGTACAAAATTAAACATAAATGTTGCCATTTGATGATGATCAAAGTGAAATGTGGCATACACGTCATGCTAGAAGTCTCTATTTATCTTGATCATTTCTATCTTTTGTAGAGTAGAGGAAATAAAGAGGAACAAATATCACAATTTGAATTCCATTTGTCCTTATTCATTGTGCTGCTGAGCAACCTGTTCACTAAGCACCTGAATGTGTTTTAGAGTTTTAGTTTTTTGAATTACCTTACTCATGTACATAACAGGAGACACAGTATCACATAGTACCCTAACTTTAACTTGTACTCCAGCAGGTGTCAGTATTGCTTGTTAAGACTACGTTTTCACATTCTTTACATTTACTGCATTTTTATGAGTTTATTTTATAAATCAATGCTTCAAAGTATCTTTTTCTTTTACTTTTTTATGAAATGCTGACTCAGGTGTTCATAGGTGTCCTAAAATCTGAGTGTGAGCAGTGTTTTGTTCTTCATGGTTACCACATTTGCAGTTTTTAAAATGTGCAAACTAAGCATATATTAAGTGGGGGGGGGGGGGGGTTTAAAGAAACAAAAATAACAGTTCTTGTAATTCTGGAAAAAATGACGAGCTGTTTACAATTCAAATGGCGATTAACACTGCTGCAATAGTATCAGTGTGTTCCAGTATTGTGTTTAAACCAACTCTTAGTTCAGTTCATTAAAGCTTGTTCCAGTGTTGCCGTCAAGTCTCTGTATCTCATCTGGTTCCACAAATGTACAAACTTGTAAACTATACAAAGAAATAACTTCTACTACTTACAGTCAACCACCTAGTGTTGAATGAACTGACGGCATTTTAGCCGTGACACACACCTTCATGCACACACATATACACAAGCGGGATAGTGACATGTTCATTTTGTTGTGAGCAGCATGACACACTAATCTGACAGCCCTAATCAGGGATTACACAGTACACTGAGGTTAAAAGGTCTCAGAAAAACACATATACTGAAGGTTTATAGGGATAAATTCATTTTGTTTCAAAAACAGAAGTGCATTTAGATTTATATTTTCTCAGGAACTGACAGGACAACGTTTTTGTCTTCTAATGGCATCTACTGTGCTATGTATATTTTGCATTAGCGGAAATGTTATGCAACTTTTATGAGGCACATTTTCACAGAAAGATACAGACAGGAAGACAAACAGACACCCATGGATATGCTCTTCTGGCCTTTTCTTTTTTTTTTTTACCTGCAAATGGTCTAAATGAAAATCCATTGCAATGCCATGCAAGGAACCCTGCGGCCAGGCAGTATTTGGTCTCATCAAACATACTTTTCGTATCATTTAGGATATTTATTTTCTGTTTATAATAATAAATTAGATGAAAATTACCAAACTCTGTGCACAATATCAGTCATGTTCACATCATGCAGACACACCGAGCTTTGAGAAAACACCTTAAATGTACTCCCAGTGGTTAGTTTTTTCTTCTTTTTATGGCTGCTTTGGTTTCCAGCTAACCTATTGCTCTCCCTCATTATAATTACATTACATTACATTTAGGCATTTAGCAGACGCTTTTATCCAAAGCGACTTCCAAATAAGAGCTTTACATAAAGTGCATAGAACCATGATTGAAAACAACAAGATGTTTCATCAGACTTGTAAGGGCTGGTGATGAATCACAAGTGCTATAAGTAAGTACATCGCTGCCAATGGCAGAATCAAAAAGAGCATTAAATCTAAGAACAGATTATCTTTGTACATTATCAAGATACAAGACATTCAAACTAAAATACAATTCCACTATAATAACATACAATATGCTGTACTTTATACTTTCTAGAACCAATGTGTCATTTAAGTGCTGTTGTATTCCCGGAAAAAATGAGTCTTTAGATATATTATAATATAACGGCAAAGTTACATTTGTATTACTATCCAGCCCTAAGGCAACACCTGCATTGTTCTTGTAGAGGAGCTCTAAGGCCTTTACTATTTCAGTATAAATTGTATGTATAATATTCGTTGCATGCTTCATTTTGCATGATTAAGGCATGCAACACCCCTTTCCAAACACCACTATCTCCCTCACACTGAGTCTTATAGTAAAAAACAAGTTCAATACTATTTAATTTAAGAACACCAATTGTACCCAAATCGGTGATTTTTATCCAGCGCCGATTGGTCTACTCCCCCACAAGTCCCGCCCAAGTGATGCTACAGCCAGCCCTCCCCTCTCCTCTCTCTGCGGCTCACAACCAAGTCACACAGCACGCGGACAGGCGCGGCGGGGGGCACGGCAACTTCACCTTGGCTTTAAAAAGCTGACACTGTCCTTACAGCGCGAGAAAAGGTCAGACACAACCGCTAGAGGAGAATGAAATATTTTTTTTTTTTTTAAACAGGTGTCAGCCAGGACACAGTCACCTTTTGTCCTGCTGCGCGCGGTTCACTCTGCGCTTCCCGTGACATGACAACACTCCGCACGCGCCTGATTCCGTCGCATTCACTCGCTGTCCACGAGCGGCCACGATGGTTAAATGTCTTGTTTAATGGTCGAGGTACGTAGACTTTTACAGCTATACGGGCTACGTGCCTCCTAAGATATCCACACGGGCTTCCACGCAGAGAGTTGTTTTGGAATAGGCCTTATAAAACCTACGATAAACAAGTGTTACATCCCTATAATGTGCGTGGAAGTACCGATAAAGTGTCTTTAATTCATAATGACCGTATTGTAGTCTACTTTGTGTGCGCTATGGCGTTATTATTATGATATTCCGATATGAATGTGGTGGTATTGTCATAGGAGGTAATATGTTTTAATTATAGATCGTGAGTTTAGTGACCTTGGGGTTTTTTGTTTTTTTTTATAGTAGAAATAGTTTTTTGGCGCAGACTTCTTAATATACAGTATGAGCCGCAGTGACGGGCTACAGTAGGCCGTGTGTATTATTGCAATGTGTCACGTCAGAGTATTGACAGCTTTACAGCAGTCAACCTGCAGCATGGACACTGCAGACCACACAGAGACAAGGGGCAGGTGTGCTGTAAAGGCAGGTATGATCCATTAAAGGAAGGTTTGGTGTTTGTGTTTGGTTGTACGCTACACAAGAGTGTTAAAAACTTGTGAATGCTTAATAGATATCCAAATAGTCTACACAGTACCTACAGGAAGTGGTCTACAGGTGTAGTGCAAGAACTTGATTGTGAAAACATAGACGTGTATTATTGTGTGTAATATTTTACAGTCAAAGTAGGTAGTTTGTAAGAAAAATCTTAACTCAAAGTCCACTGACAAGCTTTTCCCAGAGCTTTCTAACACGTCTCATGGTTTTGAGTTTACTCTGTTGTCATGGAGATGGCTCAGTTGTCATCACTTGTACCATATGCCGTGTTTACGCTTGTCTACCATCTAATATTTTAATAGTTATTTTGTTCCCTAATTATATGAAATGTGGTAACATTTCTTTCCTGAAACATTGTATGAATTGCAAATAGGTAAGTAGTTATTGCACTGAACCTATTTATCACAGCAACAGTGTTCATCAGCAATGTATACTATAGTCCTATGTTGATCATACATGAGACAGTGAACAGACCTACCCAGTGTAAACAGTCTGACAGCAGCTAGCCGTGAGCAAAGAGAGAGAGAGACTCAGACTCGAGAGCTGTCCACTTGAGGTGAATAATGATGTGAGCATTGAGACAGAGATCATGGAAAACCATATGTCAGAGGGCGTCCTGTAAACATACCATAACCACGTGGGCTGGATGAGCGAAGCGTCATTGCCTCTGGTTCGTCTCCATCCACCCGTTTCCTGCCCACCGGTAAACAACAGTGGGTTAATTTAGATGCAAATCCTCCTACTCAAGGTACACTTTTATGACCACCTTCCTCCAGAGGGGTAAAACTAAACACTGTGCAATAAGAGATAACAGATGATTTGTCATGTGTCCCATCAGGTCACCTGGTTTCTATCAAATGTGTACGTGTCTTTGTTTTAGTGCACGCAGTCCACTCTCACTCTTGTCCACTATGCGCACAGATGTTGAGCCATTAAAATTATTATAGCCATTACTTGCTATTATAAATAGATGACCTCAGGTGGGAAATGTACTGAGCAAAGACTGCCTGAACTGCAGCGATGGACTTTGGTTTGTAATTAGGACTAGGAGCTGACCTCAGATCAGGGTACAATGTCAGATTACTCATCAAAAAGACATGGGCAAGGGATTGTTGGTGTTCATCTGAAAACAGGGCAGGGCTGAAAAATATTTGTCCGTCTACACTCGCATTATTTTGCAGGGCGACAACAGAAGTCTTGATCGGTCAGGAAAAATAGAGTCTTGATATGAAATCAGAGGTGAAACAATTAGTGCATTCATCTAATTGTTGACTGACAGAAAATAATTATTTTTATAATCAGTTTGTCATTTGATTTTATTGTCATTTGTCGGCTCCAGCTGCTGAAATGTGAGGATTTGCTGCTGTTCTTTGTCATATGATCATTAACTGAATATTAAATAAAACAAGCACATTTAAGATGCCCCACCATGGGCTCTGGGAAACTGTCATGAGCATATTTTGCTATTTTTGCTAATATTTTCTAACTTTATTTTCATTTTTCAATAATAAAAATAAATGTCAGTTGCAGCCCTATTTTTAAGTCATTGTTATTGTGTCCCTTTAACAACTTTTCCCCAACTTTGAGTGATGATGGAGAATGTTTAATTATTAACAGCCTTTAAATAGGATTGGGTTGTGAAAGAAAAAATATGTTGACTTAATGTGATGTACAATACTGTGAATTTCTTGTCTGTCTGTTATCAGTATTTTCTAAAAAACAAACATGTGCCTTGAACTGGACACAAACACACCTTTGATAGAAAATCTATTTTTTTTAAAGATGTCTTGGAGCCCTGATCACGAGGAGCAACCATGTGGAAGCATGTGATTAATGCGCAAATCGTTGCCAGTTTTTGCCAGTGTGCCGCCTGACCCACTTTTTCTGTGCTGTTGGCCAAAACACAGACATGTGGCTGATGGAACTACAGATGCCACTGTGTCGCTAAATGCACCCACCCTTTCTTACTCACCAAGATGAAGAGTAGACTTTTAACAGAATGCCTTTTACTCCAGTTCCAAAATCCATCATGATTTGCTTTGTGATTTAGAACCACACGGATAAAGATGTCCTAACATAAACTGAAACATCAGCATAGCAAACTTTCAAGGATATAAAACAATAAATTACATGGACTAACGTGATAAATGTGGGCAAGTTAAAGGCTCAAGATTAATTTATAAAATTTTTTATACACATACACTTTATACACATTTAATCGAAATTAGTATCTTAGTGAAACCTCTGTTATAATGTTGCTTGCAGGCATAAGAATAGAAGACTAAATATTTAGTTAAACTGTATATTTTTAGGGGTGGCAGAATGGCACACCTGTGTTAAAGAGGTGTGTGTGTGTGTGTGTGTGTGTGTGTGTGTGTGTGTGTGTGTGTGTGTGTGTGTGTGTGTGTGTGTGAAGCTTTTGCAAAGAGGGCCGCCACTTTTCGCACAGTTTCTATTTATTAGCGAGGTTCATTGATGCTCTTTGATAGCAGCGCGTGTATTTTGGGGAGCTGTAATATTAATCTCGGCCTCTCTTTCCCTCTCCCTCTCCCTCTTTCTCTCCCTGCCACAGAGGTGTGGAGCAGTCGCATTTAAAAGGTCGGAGCAGAATGCCATACAAGTTTGCATGCTGGGTAAGAACGCTAACTGACCTGAATACCTTCGTGCAAAAGGTTGTTAATATATATAGTCGGCTGCAAATTGGTTGCGCAAAATGTGTCCAAATATTTGGCAGCAGTCACTAATGTTTGGCCTAGTATAATCTCTGTGACACACTGAGGCCCATTTCTGCTATCTCTGTACAATGTCCATCTGTATGCTTTTGTTGAATAACAGTGGTGCTCAAGTGCAGTAAGTTTGAACCCACCTTGTCAGGAAGCCTCCGGTCACGTGTGAGGTAGTATCTGGACTGGATAAATAAATGTAGCTGTTTATCATAACTACAGCCTCAGACCTTGAAGATTCAGACATTGAAATGTAGCGAATCTTTCCGCATTCATGCCAAAGTTGTTTAAAAGTTCCCTGAAAAATGGCTTAGTTGCGTGCAAGTTTGTAGCAGCCTTAAACGTATGATTGATATGATGTACAGTAAGGCCAAAAATGTGGACACACGTGTCCACGTTCTTGCACATGCACAAATGCAAAGGAGCAGAAATCTAGATACAAACATTTGCCACCGCCTTCTTTAGACAGGCCATTTCCTTCACTGGCTGACCCACTGCCAGAAAACGTGACCAGTGGCATCATTAAAGAGGATCAGAAATATGAGTTTGTCACTCACACACACACAACACAGAACACTGAGTGGAATCTCAGTCATACTGTGTACTGGCTAGTGTGTGTGTGTGTGTGTGTGTGTGTGTCCGAGAGGGAGGGAGCGATCGTTCTGAGCCAGCAGTCCACTGGCAGACTCCCAAGTTTACTCATCGAGACTCCAACTGACCTTGTCGATATCTTTCACTCTTTCTCATTCTGCGCTATTATCACTGTTTCTTGCTTTCTGTCACATGCCACGTTTTTACTCATTCACACAGTTCTTCGCTCCGTTTGCTTGCCGCTACTGTCCCCTTGCAGCTTTATTCACTTGCTCTCACCAATAAAGTCACATACAGTGTGGTTTGTCCTGGCCACATGGGATCTCTTTCATCCTCCACAGATGTCATCTATTTTATTGTATATATTCTATATAAGTATAGTTTCCCTGCCTTTGGCACTGTTGCACTCGTTCATATTGCTGATGAAGGCTCTTTTACACACTTTATGATCCAATATTTTACAATGGGAAGAGACACAGCTGACGTCACACAACATAAGAGAAAAAGAGAAAAACAAACAGAGATCAAAAAGTAACGCAGTGCAATTTGTCGCGAGAGAGAATTATTATATCCAGTATAATATAACTGAGATCATCAGGGCGACAGCTTTCTTTTGTACAGAGGCACGTGAGAACTCATGTTCCCTCAGGATTTTAGGGGTTACCTAGTGACGTGACTGTAAGCATAATGTATCTCTCATCCATCATTTGTAGCCAGAGTCTGCCCAGTAGTGATTTGCGGTGGAGCTGCGCTATCGGGGTCCCGCCCATGCACCCACCCGAACCAATCATGAGCACACTCACAGTTGTCAATCATTACGTTACACCCCCTTTTCATAGCATCAAATAACTCATTAAAACCAGGCTCATCAGAAAACTGAACACTTAAACAAACATCAACGTGATAAGAACTACCTAAACTGACATATATACAGCAGCCAGCCACCAGGGGGTGATCGAGACATTTTGGCTTCACTTTTGGGGAGCTGTCATGACATCCATCCTTATATACAGTCTATGGTCAAGACAAAAAATAAAAACCGTGTATGTTGATGAATGTAGTTGTGTGTGAGGTGAGGTAAGTTGTCAGAAGGTTTTAAGTTATCTTAAGGTGATAACAGATCACAAGAACTTTATGAGCGACGTGCTTTATTTCTCATTATATCAATTCAGACAACAAGAAAATACAATATTTTACAGTAAAATATGAACAGCTGATTACAGCTACAACAGAACATATACATTGAGTTCAGAGCCACAGTGCATTTCCACTGAAGCCCCTGTCTGTACATTGTGTCTCGCTGACTGCTTCCCACAGTTTCTCGCAGCCTGTATCATTTATTTTAACCCTTTTTGTCTCATGATTTCTTGCAATCGACTTCTTGCGTCTAATATGTAACTTTCAAGGCTATGTGCCTGTGTGTTTGTGTGTGTGTGTTTGTGTCAGTACTTTTTTCTACATGTGACTGTTTCTCAAGGGAACATTTATCTGGAAAAATGTAACGGTTGTAGTGCTGCATCCTTTGCGATTACGTGCACGAAAAGAGGAACACACAGGTGTTATTTACTTACATTGATGTAATTGGGTTCATGTTAATTAATATCTGTTTTTCAGCAGCCACAGGAAAGCCTTTGTGTGTGTGTGTAGACATGTAGAGAGTGGTGTCAGTTTACGAGACTCAGCAGAGCACAAATATTGTACATATAGACTAGTTCTGTATACAGTTGGGGTTCATACGGTGGTCATCATGGACTGAACCATTTTTTCTAGGACATTTCCTTGAACCTCTTCCAAGAATGTAGCATTTCAATCCAAGCTTGTCCTGCTTCTATCAGAAATCCTAGTTGTGTTCAACCCATGCCTGGTTAGTCACCTGGACAGGACAATTCAGAGCAAATAGATCAAAACAAACCCGCTGAAGTGTTTCTATGCCAGTGAAGTCTTAATGAAGTGTGACTCACCGCATGTACCTTTTATTAGTAAATATTTATTATTCTGTTGGTTGTTCAGGTTGTAGCCTCTCAAATGAGAGGATTTCCTGCTTTTCTCTATTTGAACACCTTTGGGTTTTAGATTCTTGTTGGGCTTCTTTCACTATTTTTCATTATTTTATGACATTTTATAGATCAAACAATTAGTCTGTTGAATAAAAGAAAATGATAAGCTGTACTTGTACTTCAAATGCCCATATCTGCTTTTCAATGTAAAGTTTGTACAGATATTTAATGTTGGATACTCATTTGTTGGTATTTGTTACAGAAATTTATGTGGGGAAGGGGTGTGTGTGTGTGTGTGTGTGTGTGTGTGTTACCACTGACCTGACCATGAGACAGGGTGTCCATGAACCCAAAGCTCCAAAGGCGTTCACACGACTTCTATTGGTCTGCCAGCGGTGTATAGGCAGAGTGAGCGAGTGTGTGAGTGAGCGGGGAGGGGAGGAGCTTGTAGACTCCACAACAACACTGGCGCGAGTAAGCCTGTGGAGGAGAGAGAATGCGGCAGAAGGAGGCAGCAGACCGTCAGTGGCCGACTCTGGGAGAGAGGGATAGAGACGGATTCTCACTTCTTTCTTCTGCTTTGCCCTGCTTCCTCTCCCCGCGTCTTTTTGATCACCCCGCACCCATTTACTCTCAATCTCTCTCTCTCTCCCTCTGTCCTTCCTGCTACTGATTCTGTCTCTCCCTGCTGTCTTCATTCCCCCTGTCCTACACCCTGGCTTGCTACTACCTCTGTCTGTCCTCCTCTTCCTCACCTATGGCTATCTGACAGTGAGTTTCTCCTATCAGTCGTCTCTCTTCTTCTCCCACTCTTTTTCACTGCCATTCTTCCTTCTCTCCCCTTCATCAGTTTTGACCCCCCCTTTTACCTCGATCTTTCCTTTCCCTGCACCTGTCCCTACTCCATCTGCTTACTTTTGGAGTGAAGATGCCAGTGCTGGAGGGGCTTTGGGGCCCAGATCTCAGGATGCAGGACTCCGGTCTTGGTGTTGGAGTTGAAGTCGGGGTATGTCCAGATGAAGCTCCCCGCTCGCCGGTCTGGGGGCCTCTCAGGATGCCTCCGGTTACCTGTGGGGGCCTTTCCCTGGCCCTGGAGCTTCCAGCTCTCATACGACAGCTCAGGGCGGCCTGGAGGGCTCGCAGGGGAGGTCCCCTGGGGTCTGAGAGAAGTCAGGCGAACACTTGGGTGGAAGCAGAGAAGGAAGAGGTAGAGGCGGTGAGGCATGAGCTAGACGACAGGAGCGCTCATCTGGAAGGTAACTTGCGCATAATCAATGTAACAAGTACAGTAAAGCTTATGGGAGTCAGATTTCTGATAAATGTTTCATGTCTAATGTATGTTTTCCGTTTTACATTAGTCTGTGAAAACTGCATGTTTGGGTGCATGTGTGGCAGATTATGTTTGACATGCACGCCTCTGGCCGTATATTTACTTGGCTGTGGGTCGAGACGTGGTTCAGAGCAGACAGTGAAAGGAGGGATTTGGGCTGTAAATCTCAAGAGTGTCCATTAAATGAAACTGTGTTACCATCTGCTGAGCTGCAGACGCACTGATGACACTGACGTGACGCCGTCGATCGAGCCTCTGGCCGTCTGTCTGGAGTGAGACACTGATGACACAAAGTAACATTATTGACAGTTTGATGCGAATTACTTTAATAGAGAAGGGATGACTGGACATTAATCCGATCATCATTTTGTTGGTAATGTCAGATTGACACAAGGACTGAAGCTGTCCAATGTTTGGTGATGATGGTGATCTCATCACCATTTAGTGAAATAAGTGTGATGCAGTGGAAGACCTGACTTTGATATCAGCATGTAAACAAGAATAATACTAAGATTGACAATAACTGTATAATGCTTTAATCAGTGATCAGCTGAGAAGAGAAATTGAACATTGCACATTGTAAATCTTTAATGCGCTGTTGAAGTGTTAGGACCAAGTGATGATTCACACTGTGGGGAACTACCTGTGCACAAGCACTGACTCATAAGGTGGAAATTAAAATGGACAAAAGTACGCTGTTTGCTGCCTGTGACTTTCCCTTTGCATTGTAATGACCTCATTCCTTTGATGACTCCTTACAAAGGGTGAAGTGCTTTCTGCGCAATATTTGATCTCACCACACACAACATGTATCGAGACAATGTGAGATACCTTGTCAGCGGTGATAGTGAGTCATTCTGACATTTACTGGGGTTGAAGACAACTATTTATAGGTTAGTTTAGGTACAGCTGAGTACAGTAGCAGTTTATTACATTTTCAAAACATTTGTTTAAATGTATTAAAAATTCAAATTTTATATATATGTATTAATAGCAAAACATCTACAAACAAGTAGATAAGCACTCTGGATTTTGAAAAAAAAATGTTTCAGTGCCTCAAATGTGACCATTAGCTGGTGTTAGTACAGACAGCTAGTGAACTGAA
>JAVQJL010089229.1:0-24432 GCA_036024295.1 Nannoperca obscura | reverse complement strand
ATATATATATATATATATATATATATATATATATATATATATATATATATATCTCACGCACATTGTGTTGAGTGGGTTTTTGAGTTCTGGAGTTTTTTGCCTGGTCACTTCCTTCATGTTGATCATGTTGGTCTGAATATTCTAATTTCCTGTCTTTCATTGTTTCCACCTGTTGCTCGTTATGGTGTGTATTTAGTCCCAGTCTTTGTTCTTTGCCAGTTCGTTGTTTGTGAGTAGTAGTCTTTGTATTATATAGGTTTTGTATTATATACTCTATATTGTGTAAGAAGCTGTGTACTGTGTATAATTACAATAAAGACTTTCTATTCTATTTTGAGTTTGTTTCCTGAGAGAGTTAGTTCAGCTTTTTGGTTTTGTACTTGTCTAGAGTTTTTGCTGCCAGGTCAGTCCTTTTCTTTTGGGAATAGAAATTGTCCTCCAGTTTTTGTTTTGAGGCCCTGTGCTCAGTTTAATCCTCTGAATAAAGAGGGTTTTTTTGTTTACTCGAATCTGCATTTGAGTCCTTCTTCTAGTTCCCAGTCACCAAACCCTGACACATCGTTTCCCCCTGCCAATCATATTTCGATACAGTTTGCCTTTGATATGCCAAACTGACAATGACAGACTCATTGCATTGAGCATAAAGTTTGACTTAATCAATCGAACAAGTGCATCATGTCGACGTGACAAAACAAGCATATGCTATAGTTGCATTAACTGGTTTGTGGACTGGTTTTGTGTCTGAAGTTCTCATTCATAGCATGTTATTTCAGCATACTGTATCATCTTTTAATTTAGTTTCTCAGCTCAAAATAATAGATTTTGATCACTTACAGTTTACCTTAAGGTGAACACATTTGTTTTCATTCAGCAACATTTTTGTACATTACCTGTTCTCGTTTTATGACTGATGCAGAAAAAGGCCTGGAAAATTAAAAACACTAATTGCATTTTCACTATGTGATCAAAAGAAGGACAACTGAGTCAGAGACCTACAAAGAACATTAGACTCTGCAGCGGAGCTGAAATAATAAAAAGCTGTGGAGCTCATTAACTTTTCTTCCTCTGTCCTTTCCTTCCATGCTTCTGGTTTTCTCTCCTTGTGATCTCTTCTTACTTCTAACTCCCATGTTTTCTCCCGCCAATTCTCCCTTCCTTTAAATGTTTGTCACCCACAGGACTTTGCATATTTGCATCACCTTGTTCAACTCACTTCACCCTCTATTGCAATGAGAAAATTATAACATGTTTCATCTCAGTTGCCTACTGTTAAATGCTAATGTCTGATCACATTAGCCATATTTTTTATCATTACAAGTGCCACAGTGACCCCAAACCCAGCCAATCCCATCGCCTTGTAATTAATGAGTGTTCCGCTAACGACCTTATGCACATGCTCTACTGACTGATGGAATGTTTTGGGAATGTGTTGCCAGGTCACTGTGGTTGTTGATCATCTAGTTAATGATGGAACATTTTCCCCTTAACGATGGCGGAAATTTTGTTTTACCAGGGTCTGATGCCGGGACTTTCATTAAGTGCCACCATGAGGTTGACATTTTAGTTTTTTTGTTAAATGTATGGACAACTATTGGATGGATTGCGATGAAAGTTGGTACATATATCCATAGTGTCCAGAGCATCAATCATAATGACTTTGGTAATCCCCTGACTTTCGCTCTAGCTAGCGCCACCAGCAGGATAAAGTACATGGTTACGTGGTTCCCAAACGATGTATCCTAATGACTTAGGTCCACTTTCATTTCTCTAGCACCACCTTGAGGTTTTCTTGCGGTTTTGGTTGACACCTATTGTGTGGATTACCATGAAATCTGGTATAGTACATCCATGTCCCCATCAGGATGAATTGTTGTTAGCAAGCTAACACGCTAAACCAATACGGTTAACATGGTAAACATTATACCTTCTAAACATTAGCATGTTAACTTTGTTATTGCAAGTATGTCAGCATGCCACCATTAGCATTTATCTCAAGGAACTAAAGTATAGCTTTACAGAACCCCTAGCATGACTGTAGATTCTTAGTCTTGTTAAAATATCTGCATTTCTGTCAACATGATAAGGCGGAAGCAAACATATGGAGAGGCCATGGCATGAATCCCAACTAGGTTGGCCGAAAGAAGGTAAGCAGGAAAAATCCTGATCTCTCTCATCGCCCCATGCTTTATTTACTTTCCTCCTGGAAATACCTCCCCTCTTTTGTCATCGCTCCAGTCTTTATCACTCTCTCCAAAGTCCAAAACGGACTCTCTGCTCTTTCTAGCCCTCAGCGTTTGTGATTTTGCTGTGCAGGCATTTGCTATGTTTGTGATGGCCATTTGTCCATAAGCTGGATTTATAGTAGCAAATCCCAGGCTTTTTTCACCAGCTTGTCCTTACTCTCAACTATTGTGTGTCTCCGAGAGAAAGCCAGTGAGTGTGTATGAACTCGTAAGCGCTATTTGTTCCAGGATTTTACTTCTCGTTGGAGGCTGAAGGTCGTGATGCCTCCTAATCCGTGCTGATTGGCTGGGTGCTGGCTACCTCCAAATATGGACAGCTGCCCTTTTGCCCTTGTGCTGCTGCAGTCCTCAAGTCTAAAATCCCATAACCTCCTCCCTTCTTCCAGTACCCCACCACCCCCACCTCCAAGCACTCACACATATACACACTTTTTCTCTCCACTTACATCCTGCTGCCAAATCTTTTCAGTGCAGCCCATAAAACTTTCCACTGAATACATAATATATACACTACTTACAGTATTGTTCAAATTCTTTACGTTACATTGACCCTACTAGACAAATTCAACAACTGCATTCACGAATAAATGAATAATTTATCATCTTTCTGCTTTAACTGTAGCTTTGAGGTCAACAAATGCAGGTTTAAACACAAAAGAGTTATGTTATTCATTGGTGTGTCTTACCTTGACTAAGAATGAGTGTAAAACAAAGAAAATATGCTCAAGAGATAAAAAGTCAATACTGCTTCTGTCTGCTCTTTTTCATTGTAAGACACTGTACTCTAAGAAACTTGAATTAAGTTCACAAAAAATAAAACAGAGCAAAATTATCTGATACTGCCTGTGTATCTTTGCAGCATAATTTCTTTATCAATCTTGCCATTTCAAAAATAATATAGTACTCAGTTCCTTGAACTTAAACTTGAAAACTTTGAGAGAGAGTAACGTTCACAATTACCTTTAATAATGGGTACATATATCAGTAGCATAAAAAATGTAATGGCTGCCCAAGTCTTCCTAATATTACAGCAATATTTTCCTATGAGAATTAGCCTAGCCATCTCACATTTTAAAATATTCATAGATTTGGTAGATAGGAATTCATCAAGAGCTACCTTTCACGTTTATGTATTCACATCTCCAACCCAAAAATATTAATTCACCTAATTCACCCTCATAATTTCAACCATGAACTCAAGCTCACCTCATACTATACCTTTCAATATCATTATCACCCCCTCTCACCACCACCACCACCACCTTCACGTTGCCCATCATTTTATTATTGAAACTATGACGATGTAACATTTCCACCATGGATGGTAATGTCTTGTCCCAGGTAATTCCAATTGGGAAGCCTGACGACTCATTTCAGTGGAGAGTGTGGGGCTAATGGGAAAGTGACCAGGGCTGAAGAAAGATAGAGACCTTTTCAATTACTCTGGAGGTGAGAGGACAACCCATTCCACTATATATATGATTGGCAATAACACAATAATAATCAGGAAGCTGGCAGACCAGGGTCATTTCACAGTCATGTTCTACTATTTTTATTAATATAAATGCCAGGGGCCTTTTGCCACTAAGAGGTAAAACTGGAGGGATTGGATAAACTACTGGAGAAGAGTACTATAATATGCCTGTATGACTTGGATATTTAATGTTTTCTTAGCTTTGGGTATAAATACATATCTTACCTTTTCCTTCTACCATTTAGTCATCTTTTGTAGAAAATGATGTATTTGTTAAAGTTTATTTGAAAACTTGATTAGTAAAGGCATATTTAAAAAGTCAATACCCAAGGGTCATCCTTCAGTATTTTTCTCATATGTTATTGAACACTTCTAACATCTGTTTTACAAATGTAATGCTGTTTAATAAGGCCTTTAGGGACCAGCAGTTTTTTCATTAACAAAACACAATTTTGTCAATTACTGTGCAAGGTGCTGCTTTTTCAGGTTGTTGACTTCTCATTTTAGAACAGATTTTCTCATTCACCCAATTGGACTCATGTAGGTGGTAACTCGAGGTTGCATAATGCTATATGATGCTGTGCTGATACCATACCTCTGTTAAACTCCAGATGTGCCTGCAGATGTCACTTGCTAGTAATTTAATAGCAGGTGGGAATGTTTTTATGGCAACGGCACTGAACTGATGAACTGATAATCCATCATTATCCCCCATGAGAATAAATACCATTATCTGTGTACTGAGATTGGCATTAGTAATTAGGACAGGGAACTATACTAACTCGTATTTATATCCACAAAAAAGTGGAACTGCTCACATGTTATTGCTCAGCATCACCCTGGTTTGCATCCACACACTCACACGCAGTCAAACCTATAGTGGAAAATCAGTTTTACAGTTGTAGATATTGTCTGTGATTGAACAGCACTGCTGAAGCAATGGGAGTATTAAATGCCTTGCTTGTGGGATACCAGGTTATGACTAATAAAACTGATCTAAAACCTCACCACGATGTAGTGTAACTGAACTGAATTTATATGCTATGTGAGTTTAATAGAGAATAAATAGCACAGTCCAAATGCCTGATGAATTAGGTGCAGCAATGGGAAGAAATGCCAACAAACAAAGGTGTTATCTTGGGTCAGATAGCTCTGTTTCTGTCTGAGCCTGCTTGTCCCAAAATGGCTCCATTAGCAAATACAATTTCAGCCGTTACAGACGACTGAAAACCCTATCAGAAGGAAGCACACATTGCAGGCAAACTGACACACACACACACACACACACATATTCGGCACTACCCAGAGGCAGGTGTGCATGCTAGTACACACAGACATCGAGACACACGCACGCACAAACACTCACACACAGACAGACAGGTAGACAGCAGTATTGTTTTCGTCTTAAATAACTTGATCTGTAGCCAGATTTTGAAAGCAGCCTATCGAGCACATGAGAAAAATGGATGCAATATATGAAGATCATCCATAGAAATATCAGGGAGGAGAAATATTCTTTAACCGCTCACCTGCTTATTCCCCCTGTATCTAAGCTGTCGTTGTGATTGTGAAGCAGAAATGGGGGAGAAATTGGAAATTAGGGAAACAGGGAGTGGGAGAGCGTAAAAAAGTAGAGAAATTTGAAAATGAAAGGGTAGAAATACATGAGAGAAAATGGAAAGGGATAAAAAGAGAGAAAGAGAGAGAGATTATGCACTGTTGGCAGGTCTTGTTTTTTAACAGTATGTCAGGGGGAAATGTGTTGTGTTAGCTAAAAATCGTCCCTGGCTAAGCAGAAAAGTATTTGTCTCAGTTGCTGGCAGAGGATTTGTGGTGCTGTATGGTAGAGGCTTAGAAATACATGTACCATCATTATTTTATTAAAACCTTAAATGTTGGCTGAATTTAAAAGAAAAGATTGATAATCCTTTTGGTTAAAAAAAAACAACATGTTTCTGCTTACAGATGAAAAATATCAACTTGTCTATGTTATCTTGTTAACAAGCTATGCTTAGCAGCAATGCTACACTTTCATTCACTATAACTGCATTGATTCAGTACATTCTTACCACAAACTTGTTTTAAATTACAGTTTAACACTTAAACCTGCATTAATTGTTTTTCTTCTGCCACTTGGGGGCAGCACAAACAAGCTGTAAACACAACTCTGATATATAATCATGTTTTAAGTTGATTTGTAAACTTGTTAGCGAACAGTTGCCTATGCAGCAGACATGGAGCAACATTATCATTTATTTGAAGTCCTGTTTCTGGCCACCTGAAAAATGTTCAACTTTCTCTCTATTTTAGCTCTGTTTTTACTCTCCACCAATTGCTGATGGATATATCTGGATTTTTAACAGCTAAGTGCTTCATTTTGTTTACCAGCTAGATGATAACTTTGTTTGCCTTTTGTCGGCCTACCTTTTGGTGAAGGGCAGGTATACAGTGAGATTTAGGACATTTTCACTGAAAACAGCTGCCTGCTGCGGCTGAAAAGAGAACTGATAAGAGCAGTGAGAGTGAAGCAAAACATTAAAGTTGCAGGCCGGAATACCAAAACAATGAGATGAAAGATGCTGAAATGGTCTATTGAGCTGAGGGGAACTGCAGAGTCTGATGATTCTCTGTGGGTTTGTTACTATAAGCGACCCTTTTCATACACCAGTACAAGTAGTCGTGATCTATTATTAATATAAATATTTTGATTTTAGCCTCTTTACAGAACTGCCCTTGTGTTCATAGTAGTACTGGATGTTTCTTTATGTCCATGCATCTTTCTCAATTAACTGCAAAGTACACACATTGACACTCTCTCCTGGCATCGACAACAGTATTTGACAAAATCTAACAGTCCATGGGGAAAATCATTGCAGCATAGCAACTCAGTTTGTTGGCTAACCAATGCTGGTCTAATGATCTAATGAGCTAATGATCCATTTAGAGGAGCCAGCAGCGCTGCAACCTAAAGCTGATGGTTCAATGTTAAACTGAAAAAAACAACCAATACTAACATAAACAACTGAGCACTCGACTCACTAGTATACACTAGGTAAAGTGACTGACTAGTATAAGTGAACACATGAGACCTATAGGTTCATCTTACAAATACTTCCAAACTATGGGAGAAATGTGCAATACACATTAAGTGCAACACAGAGGGTCAACAACAGCAAATCCACGAAATGCTATTTTTGTAAACGAATGCAGTAAATTAATGCAGACTCTTCCGTCATTAATTTAATGGTGTTATTGCGGGTTACTTTGGTGTGGTTATTTTGAGCTGAATGGATAAATGGATAGATGTCATGTCATAGCCAAATTACAATTAGCTGTTAGCAAGGCTGCACAAACAATGGGTGGATGGGCAGATGGGAGGGAGGGACATTTTTATCGGCCATAAAAGTCATGAATGAAAAGCATGAAAGAGAGTGAGGCAGAGCGAGAGAGAGGAACTTTCTTTTCTCCTTGGTTAGCCCTTGAAGCTTCCTTCTCTACCTGTGGTGTTTCTCCAAATTAACTTCTCCAGGGGCTTTTTACATTTAGTATAATGTGTGATTCTGGTGGATTTGTATAGCTTATCCATATACACTCGTTCAAGCCAGCATGGCAATGTTACACAATTTATTCGGTCACACTTTCCTTACAATGATGAAAAAGAAGGCCGGGGCATTTTCTCTGGAGGCTGTGTGGGTGTGTTCTTGTTATTTCTTATTGTGTTTGACAGTGTATTTTCCTTATTCTCTCACCAACTGGAGACATCTGGTTATCATTTAAACCTCACAGCCATAGGGAACCCCTCTCAACATGTACATCTTCTCACACAAACAAACAACACACAGTGTTTTTGCGCACATACACGATGGCAGAATTTTTGACACCAATACAGAGATGTCAAGGCTTGGGAAATGACAAATGTGAATGTATCTCCTGGTAAAGTTTGTTTAAAGAATTTTGCAACTCTGTAAATTACAAAACGATCTGTTTCACATGCAAAAAAATTGCAAGGTATAAATGACCATATAAAGTTACCTTCTATCTAAGCTTCAAATCAAGTCAAAGTCAGGTAATTTGGAATATGAAATTGTCCTTTTGCATTATGTTTCTATACAGCACTGCCAGGTGTTTTGAATGATACTATATTTCAAAATAAAGCCACGCTGTTAAAGCCATTAAATCCATTAGATCCAAAATCTTATTTCTCTTATATTATTCCAATCCAGTAAGTTCAACACTGATTTCTAAAAACACTTTTACCCATAGGATCTACTCAAGAAACCCAGTACAAACAAAGACAAATGCCAAGGGACTACAACCTGAAATTGCTCCATTAACACTGACTCACAGATCAACTTTGCAGACATAATGGCTGAAAAGTGTGAAGCTTGTATAAAAATCACTTCATGTCAAAGTTCCAATAAACGTTCCATCGACAAAAAACAAATTACGTTCCAGCGTAGCATTCCCTTCATTCTGGCTCTGGGACACATTTAGGTGTGTTTTCCCAAATGTTGATAAGGTTCGGTTAAAATCATGAAAGCCTACAGTAAAATCTTCCCTGCTCCAACTTGCTGATGCTGGTATTCCTGGATAATTATAAACTAATCATTGGCACAACCGGGTCAGTATGGCCAAATTAAAATTAGGAATAGCTCCATGGTTACAGCATGTTATCTGTGTTAAGGGAGGTGTGAATGTAGATAATACACAACACCCCATCTAACTCATCGTGCACACATGCACACCGCCTCACTAGCATACAAACTATTGTACTGTATATGCTTCACATAAAGGCAGAGAGGGCAGTTTCCAATGACCCCTAGGAATAGCCAACATGGGAGAAATGCTACCTATTTGTGTGTGCTGTTTATTGAATGGAAAGATACCAGCCTCGATACCAGGATTTTGTTGGTGTATCTGGATAAGTTTCGGTTTTATCAGACCCACAGTATGTATGGGACACTACTGGAATGATTAAATACATAATCAAGGCAAGGTGTTAACCATGTATTGCATAGCTTACATGCATAATTAGCATGTAGTAGCCCATATATAAATCAGATACATTAGCAAACATTTCCAAATCAATCACTTCCTTTTTCAAATTGATATCTTTTTCCTGGCTTCACATCATTTCACTACAGTATGAAAATAAACCTGCAGATACTTTTTTGTTAAAGCTATATTATTGCCATTTAGCAACACTGTTTAAATTTTTTTTGTTACCTCTAAACTTTGTCACAGGGGCCATTTTGACATGTTATTGCAGGAAAATCACAAGTTTAAATACATTACATAAATTTCATAAAAAACAAGTGCATTCCATTTAGTAGGGCAACTTCCAGGGTCCTTGTATTATGTGTGTTGGCTCACAGGCATGGCTTACTGGAGCCAACATTAATGGAATTGGTCTCACCTGCCTTTTTCGACTTTAACAAGTCAAAATATAGTCCATGAAAAGGGTCTAATTCAGATGCTGGAGTGTCATTGAAAGAGTTTGGAAAATTACCCTGTGCTCAAGCGTTACTTTTACAAAGCAAGCTTCAAGTATCTCTGCATTGAATGTTAAACATTGGCTGCCAGGACGTCTGGAAATTGAACTCTTGGTATGGTTTGGAAATGCTCAACAATTACACAATATAGTATATTTTTTTGTAGTAAAAACCACAGGTATGATCTTTTATTACATTGCTTTATTGAAAATGATGACAAGGGACAAGTATACAGGTAGTTTTTTGTTAAAATCAACTACCTGTATGGGAACAAGTGCAGTTTTTTACTCCATGGCAAAACACTTTGTCAACAATTTTTACTGTTTTATAGTTTTTCATACGTAGTCACAGATAATTTGAGTGGAAGGGAGTGGCAGAAATAGTATGTGTATGCTGTCAATAATAAGGATCAATACCAAAGTTGGATTGGAGGCTTAGCAAGTGTTGGTGAATACTCACACAATAGCAAAACCAACAGAGGTACAGCACTGCCTTACAATATCTAGCATCTGGCTTTACAACATCTTTAGAACCTAAACAGCAAATTATTGAGTGAATCTCAAGTGCATGTCAGAACATATACATTACAGATATCATTGTCTGCTGGAACATTATAAATCATTTAAGCAAATATCAGTCAGTGATATATAACTAAGAAATGTGAATATAAGAAATGTGAACGTGGTGAAACGTTGTGTTACAATATAAATTAAAGGGAAGAAGTGTTTTGTATTCATTGTTTTAGTTTTACAGTAAGTCCAATAAAAGAATTACAAATTGCAAATGTGTTGTGAAAGATTGTTTTCTGTATCTGAGTGTGTGTAGGAGTAAGTCAAAAGAGTATAACAACGGTGTGTGCTTAAGTGTATTTGTGTATATGTGTCAGAGTTTGGGACTGAACACTTTTGGCTGTTAAGTCAAGTAGCTGAGTCAGCACTTCAGTATTTCTGGGCCTCTTTTCAGGATTTTCCATCTTTCTTCCCTCCACACCCTCTCTACACTGCATCTCTTTTATCATCCTTACACACCTCCGTTCTTCCGTGCACTCCATCCTACACTCTCAACTCTTCCCTCTAATATTCAAATTCAATCTCTTGTTCCAACTCAGCTCTCCTTGTTTCCTTTATTACTTTAATAATGCCCCCTGCTCTTCCTCTCTTCTGCTGGTGCAGGCAGCAAAGGAACATCGTCCCAGTGGATCCAGCTTTTCAATGATATAAAAAAAAAGGGAATCATTTTGAATTAATGATCATTCAAGCTTGTTGTACATGAGCCCCTACTGAGCTTTTATCATCAAGATTGATAAAGCTCCATAGAAAGTAGACACAGGACAAAAACTGAATGGCTTTTGAGCTCATAAAGCTGCACACTTTTTAACAGTTTAGAGTAGTGTCCATTGCATGGATACCATGGACAAGTGGGAGCAAGTGGGGAAGTCACGCATAAGGACTGATATTGTCTCCCATTATTGATCAGCTGAAATCAGGTAACAGAAATTACTTTTGCTCACCAAAAGTACTCATATACCTGCAGATTTGCAATAAAGCAGAATAGTTTGAGAGTTTGAGCAGTAGTAGATTTATTTGCAATAACTCTGAAAATGGTATTTAAAAATAAATAAGAGTGTTTCATTAAGTACTTTACAATTTGTCGCGAGAGCTTTAATTCAAATGCTTTATTGCAAATCTTAAAGCTCCATATAGTTGTCAACTTGTCATGAATTGGGGGAGTCTTCTGGAAGCAATCTGAAGTTAAATTTGAAGTTTAAAACACGACCTTATGCTGTTCCTATTAGGGAGTGTCTTTGCTCTTTGAAGTTAGTTATCTTCTCAGCAGCATTTGCAGCTGTGGTAGCTACTGTGCTTAAAATTAATCCATATATTAATAATGTCAGGCTCCTGTCTCTTTGTCTGCTTCTCTGGGATGCAACAAGGAGAGGGAAAGTTTTAATCCATGCATAAATCATATGAGAGTTTTGTTACCAAAGGATTATCATTTCTATCCCTTCTGCACAAGTACCTTTGATCTTGTCACACACCCCCAGACAGTAACACACACATACACACAGACAGTTACACACGAACATTTTCATTTTTGACCAGCAGTGGCCTCCAGATCAAGTTCTCCAGATCAATGCATGTGCACACCCTGCTCTGTGCAACTCAAAAGTGTAAATGTCTGCGCATGTGTACACGTGCCTCGGTGTGTGAATCGATGCATGTTACACGATCAAAGGTACTTGTGCAGGAGGAATAAAAAAGATAATCCTTTGGTAACAGAACTCTAATCATGTATGCATGGATTGACATTTTGCCTTAACTGAAACAGAGCACACCATGGGTAAAGAACAGGAGTAGGAGGGGGGTTGCAGAAGCAGACAAAGAGCAGGAGCAGGAGCAGATGAGAACTGGAAAATCCTGGAGTTTAACAAATACAATATTTATAAACATATAAATATTCAAATGTATCCTAACATCCCAGGTCGTTCCTTGCAATTGCTTTTCAAGGAAATGTAGACTACAGTAGATTTACTTAATTTTTTGTTAGTTAGCTGATAGCACTCTTACAGTCTACTATAAGTCAACTGTTAATAAAGTTGGCGAATGCAAGGAGGAAGTCAACATTTGTGGGTGACAAAACAATAGCTCGTGGGTAAATTAATATTCACTCTATTCACTTTATAATCACATTATATTTCCTAGAAACTAGTGAGATTTGGAAAAAAATTCTCAGCATAAACTGGCCTGTGAGGTCTGATGGTGGTCCAGAGTTCCACAGCACTTGTCCATGCAGCTGGTTCATGTAGCTGGTTGACCAGAAGTGCAAGCTTCTCTTTTCCTATTTAGGAGCAGATTAATCACTTAGAGCTTAAAGTTACAATGACACAAAATATATCTTCCTGTGTATACAGTCAAGTTTGAGTCACTTCATCGGCAGCCAAACTGTCAAAAACACAATTACAGAGATTTTGGCAAATGACCCCATGTCGGATGGTTCAAAGATAATATTTCACTTGCTCTGTCAATATATCCCCTACTAAAATTAATGAATTTTGCATTTGGCAACTGCGGGACCTTTTTACCGTAAATCTCCTAGCAACAGCAGATTGAATTTTGTTCTTTCTTAGCACTAAGAATAACTTCTTGATAATTGCCTCCACAGTGAACAAGTTCTGTGTGCAGATTGTCAAGTGCTAGGCAAAGAGCAGAACGGGATAATTATGGGTCAAATTATGGCTTTTGATAATTCTCCAAAAGAGCACCACCATGGCTTTCAGCAATTCTTTTTTCAATTTTTCCCCTACTGGAAGTCTGAATAAGCTCCATTGCTGTCACTGCTGAAGCTATAGTTCTGCTATTAATATGTGATTGTGTTCATCAGCAGCCTGTTCAATATTAATTGACTGCTGGACAAATAAAAGCTCAGAAATATATGAATGACTACATGATTGATATACTTTATTCTCAAAGAATAATTTATACTATGATGTAATTTTAGATAAAATGCTATTGTAGCACACCAGTATGTATTATGCACTTAATTATGAATTAAATTTGCCAGGATCATAATCTTTGGTCAAAAATTTATGTAAAAATGTATTTACATTTATTGTTACAACAGCGCTGTGGGATACGTGTAGCTGTAGAAAATATATTTTCCCTTTTAAGTACTAATTGAGACAACAATGGATTCTGGTGGATAGGCAGATGTCAATATTTGCTTGAGTCCAAGGGATAATCTAATGTCTTCACACATGTATGTTTTCAGTAAATGTTTAAGCCAGCAGCTTGTTCACTGCTGGCATGCCTCTGCTTGTGTTGAAATGAAAAACATTATTCTGCAGTCAATATCTAATTTTCCTGTTTTTCCAGGTAGAACAAACAAGAGAAAACGTTATCACAGCCTTCCTCACAGTCTACTTGTTACAGGAAACTGCATTTCTTCCTTTCTCTGTCTGTCTTTCTTTCTTTCTTACAAACAAGCACACTTTTATTCCTTTCTTTGACTGGCAGACCCCTCTTTCTTACCATACTGCATGCAGCTGGCAGCTAATAATAAATCCATTTGGTTGTCTAATTGATAATTTGTCCTTCACTGACTAATCTTATACTTCACTTACTACACTCTGCCAAGACTTAAGAAGGTCATATTTTCCTGGGGTTTAATAGCATGCAAATAATCAGACAGACAGGCACAAATGCATATTTCTGAATCAAATAGTGTCTTGCTTGGGCTCTTGGCATTTATTTTACTAAAACAAAACCCCGGAAATAACAACAAAACTGCTTCTCTATGTGTGCCTGCTGCCATGCGCGCCTGTGTGCATGCTGGCGTGTACATGTACGTTCACATTAGTGTGTGTGTACACGTGTGCAAGATGTGCGGGGACAAAGTGTCCACTTATAAATTATAGAGAGCGAAATTGAGGTGGAATGGATCGGTGAGGCGAGACATTAGTATTTTTGCCCTACTTTCCCTCCAGCTTGTTAAAAGCAATTGTCTGGACAATCTGTCACCCGGCCTGTAACGGCTCCCCTAGTGAGGCTTGAGATGTACACGCACACAAACACACACACACACACACACAAGTGACCACCAAGCTTCCACCAGACAGGAGTGTTGCCGGCATGCCAGTTAGCCTGATATATTGTTAGTCTAACAAGTGAGTGAATGCTTTGTTGTTTGCTAAGATGAGGTAACTGTGGGTGATAATTTGGCTGTTGCTTGGTGTTTTGAACAGCATCCTACTGGTGATAGCAGCATGCTGGCTAGCTTGACATGGCGTTGGTTGAATAGCATGATATTATGCTATGATATTATGGACAAAAGTGAATATCACCTGTTATGGGGGTTCCGTGAAGTGTGTGGGATGCTGGGCCTACTAGATGAAACACCAGTTATTAAGCGGGTGCCCACCTGTTGACCTTATATATATTTGTATGTGCCTGTACTCTTGCACTCACATACAAATTATATTTGATGCAGTGCTTTATATGGGAAAACATTCAAGAAAGACATCATTCAAGAAAGGTTTCTCATACCAGAGGAGTTGCTAATTAGTGGCTATAGGTGGGATGAAAACTGAAGATGGGACCAGTTAAACACAGAATCAGATTAAGTCTGTCAAGCCAGTTGGGCCAGTCCCTGTAGTTTAACCTGAGCAGATACAACGTAGATATAAGGCAGTGGAGTGAAGATAGGTTTTAAGAATGTTTTAAAAGTGCACTTGCTCAGAGAATGGTGTGAAATGTTTTCTGATATCATTAATGACTATTAAAAACTATCATTTAAAATGAAGACTTTCATAGGAATGCTCACCCAAGTTTTGGCACATTTGACTGTGTATTAATAACTGTTCAGTGAACAAATAATCAACAAAGTAAAGCCGAAGGACACTAACAAGGACAAAATGAAGAAAGAAAAAACATACCACATTTGTGTGTGTAAATGTGTGTATATGCATGTGTTAAGGTGGTTCACATACTGTATGCAGCAGGTGTGCACAGTGTCCTTTGTTGTCATAATCGAAACACCATAAAGTAAAATTAAACAAGAATTTATGTTATTTTTTTCTGCCAGACTGAAAAAAATGAATTCCTTTTAGACAGAGAGCTCACAAAGACTTGTTCTACCTTTTCTTTAGCTTTTAAAGACAGATCCACAGCAGAAATAAAGCCTCTTACAGAGTCCCCTCTAGCCGTCAACTGCACTGACAGGATCAGATTTAACACCGCACTTGATTTTCTCAGCCCTCCAAGAAAGGTAAGAAATGACTGTCTAGCATCTTACTACCACCCCTTTGTCTCGCTGGAGATCAAAAGTGAACTAGACAGATACTGTGTCGTTAAAAGACACATAAAGGGCTCAGTGCTGGTAGCTACTGCTGTTCTTGAGAGCTGTGTGGAGAGAGAACACGGAGCCAGGCTTTATGTGTCTCTGTCCTGCCACTTTAGCTATTACTCAACTACTGATGTGATGATAAATAGAAGGTGGCCTCCCTTAAAACCCAAAAGAAGGTCACTTTGTGATTTGTCTTGTCTTGTAAATAAAAGTCTGATCTTTCAGCAGCTTTTATCTGTTTATTTTAATATCACATAACGACGCAATCATAGATCTTGACAATTCATTTTCGTGTATGGAAAAACGTTTAATCATTTTATTTGCCTGACCCAAGACTTTATGCATAGCTCTGAAAATTCTGGAGATAAAAGCTCACTCATTACTGGATCTAGTAATGCTAAACAGTATGTAATTGTTTAGTTAAAAATTAATTAACAGCAGTTTCAATATATCAGGCAAAACATTCACTGGTTCCAGTCTCCAAAATTATCTTTGGGTTTTGGACAAATAACAATTAGAAGATATATTTTTTGTGATATAGTAAATGGTAAAATTGGTAAAATTGTACAATAATGAATAAAATAATATACTGCCCTTAGCTACTTCATCTAATAATTATGTATTGATATATTTGTATACATGGCTAATTTTCTTGCTTGTTTCTATATCTTACAATACACAAAATTAAATGCATAATATATTATTAGCAGGTACTGCCCTCATAACTTACATCAGTTTGTTTTTTTATAAATACCAGTAAGCAGTATCAGTGTAAAAATAGCAGTTATACTATATTCTGCAAAGAGTTGGGTCTGGTTTTCCCACCCTGATGCTTAAGAGAGAGACAGGTTCTGTCTATCATCGAATAATGTTAACTTGCTCCGGTGAGTCCACAATGTCAGAATTGGATAATAACCCCTCACCCCTACGCCCCAACGGCAAGCAAGGTCAAGCTAATGAGTGCTCTTACAGGTCTGAGGTGATGGGTGGAGGTGATGCTGATTATTGAGCTTCTTTGATGAAAACAGCCTCTAGAAAGCAGAGCTGAGTGAATTAGGGAAGGGTGGGATGAAAAATGAAGATGGAAAAAGCAGGGAATGACTGTCAATGATATTAAAGGCCTCTTCTGGTCCACTGATGAAAGACTAATCATGATAAATGCTTCCTAAGTCTCGCTCATTTTGTACCAGTAGACACACACACACGCTCACACAGACATACAAAACCATTTTACTAACCAATGCTTCAACTATTTTAGAATAAAACCAAGCCAGGCTTAAAATATGGAAAACAAGTGCAAAAGAGAGATGGGAAATTGAAACAAGTTTTGAAAGATGTCACCACTAGGTGTTCTTATTCCACACCTATATAGAGATAAATCATTTATAATCTCACATATGTACATGTGAATGTAATGAAATACGTGCATCAAAGCAGAGGTTACAGTGGACACCGGGCTCTCCGTTATATTCCACAAGCTGTTGTTAATGCTGCTGTTTTTCTTCCTTCAGCTGCATAACATGGCAGAGCATGTTTGAATATGAAAGCAAATGCAAATTATGTTTGACATATGTTGACATTTGTAGTGATTTAACCATCTCTTTTTTTATAAAAAAAAAACTGAATGTAGAATGTTAAAAAGTGCCACCAGTGTGCACTCACCCTCGCGTGCACACCTAAACACACACACTCCCTCACGCACCAGTGGCTTTTTATTTCGCACGTTCAACTCAGTGAGTGAGTTGTATTCTCTCCCCATTTCTCCTTGTCTCTGCTGTAGTTAATGACTTCTGCCTAATGTCTCCATAAGCTCTATTGAGAGGAATGAATGCCAGGTAAGACTGCAGGCCACATCACATTTCTGCCTCTCTCTGCAAAACCACATGGCCTGCCTAGAGTAATTATCGCAGCACAGAGAAGAAATTTAGCAGCAATGTGTGTGTAGAGCAGTAGCTCGAGGGCTATGTAAGAGCAAGTTGGATTCAAATTCATTTCTGCACTTCGTGTGTGAATACAGTATTTGTGTATATAAGTTAATCTAGATTCAGTGCCAATATAAAGGAAAGGAAAAACAATTGCCAGGAGGTAAGAATTAAAATCCGACACATTAGTGAAAGGGGTCATTTTCTTTTAGCATCCTGAGTGTGACTCGAGAAGTAGAGAACATTAATATGGGCTGTCAAATGAATTGATTTTAGAAGTTGAACACATTGCGCTGCTAAGCTCCCAGGGTTTACTGATTTTCCTGTTGAACATAAGAAGTGCATAAAAATAAAGGTAGAGGTGAAAAGCCTCATTTGCGTCGTGCCTTTTATTTATTTATTTTCCTTTTTCAATTATTTATGGCTTTTTGTGGCCTTTGGGAATTGTGATAAATTGCCCAATTCTGAACAAATAAGGAAGTCAAACAATTTCAAACTCCAGGGTGTCAATTTGACTGATGGCACAGTAGATAAGGTATTATCAGCTCAGGGCTGTTGCCCTGGTTTTGCTGTTGTTAAGCTGTTAGAGCTCTTACACCAGGCTGACAGCTGCCCATCGGGTGCAGTTGGTCCATTGTCATTGGCTAACCATTGCTTAGGTTTTTGGCAATGTGTCTGGCACTGTTGGTACAAGTTGGATCTTATTTTGCCCTTATCTGCTTATCTGATAGACCTAGTAACAGCAAACGCAGCTGATGAGAGATCTCTGACTGGTTGTTCAGTCAGGTATATCATTGATTTCACACATCATCCCAGATCCTCTTCTCCTTATTTTGTTGCCTTCATCTCTTCTTTTCTTCTTAAACAAACAGCACCATTACCAATTTAAAGCAATGCAAAACATCACAGTGCTAGTTTTTGCCATATATACTCTCGATTCATATTCCAGGCATACTGTCTGCAATTTTCTTGGATTGCAAAAACAAACTAGTGGGGTGTTGTTTTTTTTCTGTCATAAAGGCACAAAATTAAAGGAAAAGTTTTACTTTTTGGGAAATACTGCATAATTTGTTACTTGCCAAGAGTTGGGTGAGAAGATTGATACCACTCACCTGTCTGTAGCTACTACCAGCAGCCAGCTAACTTAACTTTGCAACTTGAAGAACTACTTTTAACACTACTTTGCTTATATAAGGTCTAAATGGGGTGTAAGGACCCTTAGACAAGCAAAGCCAAGGAGGTAGAAGCTGTAATGTATGCAGGAGACTGGCTTTCAGACAGAATTTGTTGTGTATTTCTCTGTGTACTGATGTTTACCTGTCTCTATGAGACAGAGAGAAAGCAAGATTTGTATCAAATCACAGTTAACCTCTCCATTTATCCATCCATCCACCCACTGATCCAGAGAAACAGAGAGAGAGAGCCCAGAAGTGAGTGAGTACGGGTTATTCCCACATGATTTACCACTCATTAAAACAGGAATATATCATATCTCACATTCAATTTAAGGAAGAGGGCGGTGTCAGCATTTTGCCTGTCATCTCCAGTGATGGGAAGAGACTGGGATGGATGTGAATGCCTTCTCTTATTTAACTCTGTCTGATTCTCCTGTGCCATAAGCAACCACACACAGCCATACACACACACACACACACACACACAGAAGCAAATACATACTTTTGACGTCACAAAGGGGTTCTTAAACTAATCCTGGTTAACATTTGGGAAATAAACTGTTCTGCAGCTGCTTGAAATGCAAGAGAGAAATATTTCTCAACACTTTAAATTTTTCAAACAACATTGCTGTCATGACTTACCTTCCAGTCACTGTTAAAGGGAAAATTCACCACCAGTCATGTGGCTGTCCACTCATTGTTGATGGTATATTGAGTCACTTAAATAAATACATCCCTCAGTGCATGCTAAATTGGCAGAGAAAGCTGTTCTCTCTCACTGCAAAATTGGTTGTACTTCCGTCACCACTGCCGTCATAGTGACGTAGGTAGAGGCACGGAAGAACTACAGACTAGTTCAGCGTCGATTTCTAGTGTCAGCCTGTGGGGGACCAGAGGCCGTGTAGACGCTCAAATGTAAACCTTGTTCTCTTGGCTTATAAACTAGCTACTTTACCAACAGCTAAAATGGCATCCCAAAATATGTGTGCAGAGGTGTTTTGGCTCACTTCGATATTCAGCTGTATTTATTCTACACAGACAAAGAAATGCAGAGGAGAGACAAAGGCTGCGGCTGCGTTAGCTGTGCAAGAGGATATGGCCGGTGGGGACCATACCCAACCTGAGCTGCTGGTGCCTTTGCTCAAATTGCCCCCAAACGGCAACAGAAATTGAATCATTCTGCTGCAATCAATGTCAGTGTCAACACCAACCCCGGGAGCCCGTGTGTGAGTTACTATGCATGAAAGTTTTACTAACTTAGACAGAGGTGTGATGGAGACCTTCTTCATGATCCAGAAGATAAACTGAAATAGACAACCAATACCAGCAGCCGAGCAGTCGAGATCACAATTAAGTGAATATTTTTGTCAAGCTATGTTTTGGTGAAGAAAGTAATGGCTATAGGCTAGGCTGGTCCCACAGGCTGGGGTGATGTTGGACTATTGTCTGCCTCTTACAAATTCACAAACATCATTCAGACAGAGCAAGAGAGGTGGTGGAGTGTGGTGTGGTTGTGGGGCGGGGTAGTCTGTGTTGTGTGGTGGGGGGATGGCGACCACATGTGGTCACACTGCACTTACAACAACATTTCGAGCTTACTGCTAGCCCCTTTGCTGACAGCAACTCAGTAAAACAAATACAGCACAAATAGAGTTTAGAAATACTAAAAGTAGTCTGGCATTGGAAAGAGGTCAAGGGGCAACTAAACTGACAATACTGGTTCAGGAGCAGGGTAAAATAAACACTGTCAAACATTGCCAAAGGTATATTTTAGTTCAATTTTAGCTGTAAGTGTAAAAAGGGAAAAGAGGGAAGGCTGGACAAAGTCTGGGGTGAGGTGTAGCCTGAAGTTTTCATTATACAATAGATGATAAGGAGTGATTCTGCTGTCTTGCAGCTGACAGGAGAATCATTTTACCACTAAGAGCCCAGGAGGGCGAAAAAGTCCAGACAGAGCGCAGTGATAGCTGGGTCGCCACAGGGAAGAGAATGCTGAGCACCTATTAACTACAGAGTGCAAAGCTGGAATATAAGGTTGAACCATTGCCTGGAGGTATGGGATACAGTTCCTGTCGGATCCTTCATATTGTTGTCAGCACAGGTGACTTGGAAGAATTTAAAAAGGTGGACTGCCTTGTAATGGGTGAATTGCACAGCAGAGACTGAAGTGCAGAGAGCTGAGCCAACAGGGGGTCTAGCCGGGGAAGGACTGGGGCTTGGACAAGGGCTTGAGCTGAATCCCTGGTGAGAAAAGGCTGGATTTGACAGATGTTGTAAATCTTCTGAATCGCGTCGTAGCAAAGTGAGGTTTAAAAGGTCGCTGGTGGTCACACTGGGATCCCCGGCAGTGAGGGACTGGGGTCGGGGGGGTGTTATTACTGAGGCTGGAAAGGTCTCGCAGAAAGTTGGATTTGCAGCAGAAAAAAAAAGAGCACCATTTTTTCAAGGTGCTTGAGCTGTAGTGCAGATGTGCACAATGGTATGCAGTCACACATGATTTTGTAGAAAAGATATATTCCCTAATGAAATACAAGTGACCCACATGTGAAAGAGACCAGTAGCAAAAGAGTAATAGAAAAACAGACTGGAATACAGAGAAACCCATTGCCTTAAAGACCTTTAACACCTAAAAGGAAGGCAATTACAATATGAAGACTGGATGAAGAGTGAGTAACATTATATCAGAGGGTGAAAGCAGACATAGGGTTTAAAAACCCTGCCTTTATACATAGACTATAGTGGACTCATTGTGAATACATTTCCCCTAGTTCAGTACCTTTGAAGGTGATGGAGTCCTTGAATCCTGAAAAAGTGAATTTAACTCTGGATGTAGGGTGCAGCCATGTTTGTTTGTCATTGTTTTTTAATGATGAGCGTCTGTTTGCTGTACAAAGCTGATGATACATCTGTCTCTGCCAGATTTCTGTCTGAATAGAAAAGTTTGAAGAGGCTGAACTTTTTGGAATATGTTTCAGAGTTTTCATCATCCTTTTAGTCTACAGGGAGGCACTGCTTATGTTAAATGTATTCCAAAACAAACCAAGAGAGAGGACACTAAATGGATCAGTAATGTCGCAACAGGAGAAGCTGTGAAGTTAGCACTGTCTTAAACTAATAGCCCTTATTTTATTCATTGTGAGGTTTATGCTCTCCATATGTGGGATACCCTGAAGTGCTGCATTTTCTTCCCACGGTTAAAACACCAATAGAGAAAAAGAATATATGTGTATGGATTAAAGCTAATATTTTTTTTTTTTTGAGGAAGATCATGTGATAAACTCCAGAACAGCTACTAAATTGATATGGTGAGATTATTTTTTCAGTCCTATTTTTTGAAGGCTATCAAATATTGCGTTTTGTTAATCAAATCCATTATTCTAACCCAGTATTTACTTGAATGACAAATAAAGTCAATCTATTGACAAACAAGTGTGATCCCTCCTGTATTAACTCTGCCAGCAGACATCTTCAGTGCTCCATTTCCACCACGCCAACTCCAGATTTTAGATTTGAGGCGTGCCAATTGCCATTCATTGAGGCGAGTCATAGCTCTGCCTAAGAGCACTCATTGAGGGTTGAGGAAAGGAAATGTGCTCATATATATGCAAAATTAAAGGTGTGGATCGCATGTAAATGACCAAACGTGTCAGATTTTGCCCCTGTAAACACAGCAAACACAAGTGATTGCTAATAGAGAAAGTCTGTGGTCAATACTGGGAGGAGGAGTAAGCGACTCACAGCTAAGCAGCTGCTAATCACAGCTTAGGTCATGTTATCTGCCCCGAATTAGAAACACTTAGAATTCATTATACTTTTGATGGTAAATATATGAGAGATGCATGTGCATTTGAGCATATGGCATCAAGGTATGATTCTGCATCACACACTCATTCTGTAATGGTAAGTTTATGATGGACCTTGGTTGCTGCTGCAGTCTGCTTTGAGATGATAGGAGGCTCTTATTGTAAACTCAACTTCAAGATCACTTCAAGCTATGACAGTGTGGAGTAGGACTTGTTCACTTTCACATTTTCATAAATTAAACCCTGACGAAGCATTATTAGCTTCATTTTAGGTCATCATACATCTGTGTGCACTGTATTAGTCAATTTTATCTCCTCAAGAATTTTGATACATGTGCGCCTCTGTGATGCCACCCCCACTTTTACTAATCCCTTTCTTAGTGAAAAGCCTCAAAGATAGCTGTGCTGTATGTAAACTTTCATTTCTTATCGCTTCTGATTCCCACTCTGACTCTTTCTTAATACTTTTTAATACCCTGCCATTTCCTAGTGGAGGGCTACATGCTGTCTCAGCAGCAGGCAGACAAAAGCAGCGAGGGACATGGAGAGAGATTGGGAGGCTTAGTGTCTATGGGAGGGTGACCCTATATTGTTCCAAATGCATAAGGGACCAAAAAGAAAAACCCGTGGATGAGGAGTATTGGCTTAGCGCGTAATGCATAAAATGAATTTCTTACCCACGTCTACTCGTTGGCCACTTCTTCATTCTAATTCCTCCCATCCCGCCTCCATTCCCTCCTTCCATATCTTTGCTTTGCGTTTGGTTAAACATCTCATAAAATGTATGTCGTAGCAGGATCATGGGTATGCCCACCTGTGCATATGAAGAAAGTGGTGATAAATTAGGAAATAGTGTGAATCTGATTGTGGGAAAGAAGGACAAGTGTGTAAGTGTGTGTGTGTAAGTGTGTGTGAAGGGTCTTTGTGTGATGGTGTCCCAGGTTTTAAAGGCAGGTACAGTTGCAGAACGCTGAGCGCAGTTAGCTTTTCTCTCAGTAATTGCTCCTCGCCGTAAATGCTAATTTGATGTCATGACTGCTTGACTGAGTCCCAGATGGGATTTTAAAAGTACCCAGCCTCTGTCTAATTTCATTCTGTTTAACCTCTCCTTTGTGCATGTCTTCTAATGTATGTGTATGTAGTTTGTCTTTGAGCTTCAACTTAAACCGGCCATTCTGTATGTGATTTAAAGGTTTGTAAAATGCCTGTGGTCCCTCTTTTCTTTGTGCTTGAATCAACCTATTGTTGCACTTAAAGCCAAAATTCCCCAGAGAGTTTAATCCGTAAGGCACAATGGAAAAATCAATGCATATGAATCCTGAACCATGTAGGACACATTCTAAAGATGTAGAGGGTGTAAAATAATGCCTTGCATAAGTACAATATGTATGAGGAAATTGTTAAATATACATTTGATTTTCTGTTCTTGAAAGAGGTGTGAAACACTGTGTGATTGATGTTGCCATACTGTCATTGACTGCCCCCAAGCAAAGCAATTTAAATTGTTTTAAGCTTGAGTTGGAAAGAGAAATTGTTTTTTGCTATTACAGGGATTTAGAGTGTTTAAAGTAGCAACTTTACATCCGCAAAACACTGTTATTAACGGTTTAACCTGCAACTCATGGGCTATAATGTTTGAGATTCATTGCTGGAGGATTGTGTTTGTGTGTGTTTGAGGATATGTGCGCACGTTTGTGAGTGTCGGGGGGGTTATTCTGACAAAGTTGTTTTCACAGTAGGTCCTTGTCCTTCGACTGTCAGTCTGATGATTACTCTGCAGGCTTTGCAAGTGCCCTCACTGTGTGTGTGTGTGTGTGTGTGTGTGTGTGTGTGTGTTTGTGTGTGTGTGTGTGAGTGTGTGTGTGTGAGAGAGAGAGAGAGAGAGGTTTTATTGGTGTTTCTGGTTAAATGTGTTGCAGAAGAGTTTCAAAATACTTCAATGAATATTGTTGGCTGGATCATTGTTTATTGCATTGCATATTTATATTTGATTGCACTGTGTTAATGTACAAAATAATACAGAATGTGAAGGCTCTCTTTCATTCCCTGAAAAAGGCTGATCAGGTAAATCGAGGTGAAAGCTGTGATCCCCATTTAATTTCACCTGTTAAATCCACATCAATCAGTGTAGATGAAGGCAGGGAGATAACTTAAATAGGATTTTAAAGTCTTCAGACCCCCGAGACTCTGGCTCGTGTGAGTGAGGGAATGAACAAAATAAGATTTATGTGCCACTGAACAGGGTCGGAGTGAAGGTGCCAGGCTGGTCTGAGTGTCTAGAGAACTGCATCGCTGCTGGGGTTGTCAAGTTCAGCACCCTCCTGTGTTTCTAGATTGGTCCCAAAGGATGTGTGGTCAAAGATGGTTCATTAATAAAAGAGGTCAACCCTATCTATCTATCTATCTATCTATCTATCTATCTATCTATCTATCTATCTATCTATCTATCTATCTATCTATCTATCTATCTATCTATCTATCT
>JAVQJL010089225.1:0-25126 GCA_036024295.1 Nannoperca obscura | reverse complement strand
TAAGTACAAAGTTAAATTACAAAAAGATTTAAAAGAGCAAGTAAGACGAGCGGAGCAACCATATCGGGCAGCACGCACTTACAAGCGCATGCGCACACATATATATATATATATATATATATATATATATATATATATATATTTATATATATATATATATATATATATACATATATATATACACACACACACACACACACACTGAATAAGAATATTTTGGATAAACCAACAAGACACCAGATGTACCCTGAACGCCTCCTGCTGCATGTTGTCACTCATGTTAACCAGCTACAGTGAAGAAAACCGCTGATCACGTGTACACCCCTCCCCCTGCAACGGGATTAATCAAAATATTAAAACACCGTATGCACTTCCAGGTAATGGATGCTTTTAATTCGAAAGTATTGCTGGCGCTAAAGTTTACTGGATGTGACGTCATAAATATAGTTTACGGCGGAGCATTTTGAGTGTGACACCACAACATGACGGAAGACGGGACCATACCGAGCCGCGAAAACTGCGTTTATACCAGCTGTTACTGGTAAATATGTTACTGGGTTCAACAATACAAGTACTCAGCTGTGACGTGGGGACGAGTGTTCAATCAGTTATTGATATTGGCGGGTTGATACAAAGAAAGAAGTAAAAATGGGTTGTACATTTAGTACTGAAGTATTAGAGGTGGCACGATTCTTCAAACGCTACCGTGGTAAAGTTCGTTTTAAGTTTGATATTCGGACACCCAGTCTCCTCGTCATATTTTTCCGAATCTATGCCTCTTTGTCGTGGGGTCGTGACACACAATTTCACCGCAGCGGTCTTTGCTACCGGCGGATAGTTAGATGAAAAACACTATCTCCTCAACCACATGAGCTATAAATGTCAAAACGATTCTAAACTATTAACACGAACCAAAGTTCAGGATTTTACTTTGTTCCGAAGAAACACAGTTACCTGGATGTATACGTTCTGCTGACGGCTGGAACCTTGTTCTCAGGTTGAAGAACATTGTAACGTGATTGGCTAATGAGCATATTGATCTGTCTAGTGCTGTTAGACTGTTTGTGGTTCTGCTGTCTGCTCCTGTTCTGCAGTGAAGAAAATGTTTGGAAACTCTGCGAGTTTGTCAGAACGGAGAGAACCGCACTGCTGGAAGACCTATTTGTGATTTTCATTTCTAATGACAACAGAATGGTGAGAACACAAACCTGCTAGAACATCTATGCCACGTTCTACAGAACTTCTGCCAGATTTAACACATTAGTCAGGTTCTACAAGGTTCTCTAAAATATCTTGTCTGGTTTAAAATACCATTAGATAGTTATTAGATATTAGATAGTTCTATAAAACACATTTTCTAGTTCATTTTCTATAAGGTTTTCTTAAACCTCTGCCAGGCTCTTTAATACATCTGACAGGTTCTTCTGAGCATCAGTTATGTTCCTAAAGAACCCACGACTGGTTTATAAGCTCACGTTCTCTGTTTGTTCTCCATCAGGTTCCTCTGTGGAAGCAGAAGTCTGGACATGGAGACCAGCCAGTGATCTGGGTCTGTGATGTTTGTTTCTGTCTGTGTTTGTTTCATTAATAATACCAGTTATGTCACTAATGATGTCATCATGTTTCAGGACTACCATGTGGTTCTGCTGCAGGTCGGTCTTCAATCGGACCCTCTGGTTTATGATCTGGACTCTGAGCTGCCATTTCCCTGCAGCCTGCAGCTATACGCCGCGCAGGCCCTCCGCTCAGACCGCAACATCAAACCTGCATACCACAGGTAACACACCTGAACTCTACAGGTAACACACCTGAACTCTATGAAACAGGAAGTAAAACCTTAAAATTGACAGTCTGTGAAGGAAGTGACATCATGGTAAAGTCCACCTGTGTGTCTAATCTAACAGGAAGTTGCGTGTGGTCCGTGCTGACAGCTTCCTGTTGAACTTTGCATCTGATCGATCTCACATGAAGAACTCTGATGGATCGTGGAGGATGCCACCCCCACCCTACCCCCCCATAGGCTCCGCAGGTCACCTGACACCTGTAACGTGTCATTATTCACATGATATTGGCCATGTGACCTTATGATGACATCACTGTGACGTGTTTCCTCCTCAGAGTGCCAGATGAATCTGGATGACTTCATCAGTGTGAGCCCTGCTGTCGGTTGGGGGAGGGTCTTCAATCTGGAACACTTCCTGCTGACATACACAGGAAACTCTTCGTCACCATCATCGTTGTCGTAGCGACGTGTTTTCAGACATTTTTTGGCAGTGAAGAATCGGAGCGCCTCCTGCTTGTTGCCCGTCACCTGTACAGGTGTTTCCCTGCAGCACTGCGATATGGAGACTCCGTGTGTAGTGATGTCACCAGTCTGTCTCTGCACGCGCTCAGACGGGACAACTCAGCTGTTGAACGTTTACACGAACAAAAAGCAGCTTTTGTTCTTTAAAGAACAAGTTTATTTACTTTTTGATATTCAGTATTATTAAATCATCAGTGTCTGTCTGTGTGTGTGTTCTGGAAGTTAGTGAACATTTTGGGATGATAAAGTGAGGTGAAGTCAGATTTTCCTGCATTATTTTAGCTGTTTGATTTCATTCACTAACTCGATGACGAGACTCGAACTGAATGAAATCGTCATTCATAAAAAACATGAATCTCACTTAATGTTTCTTCTGTTTTTCTTTAGTTCTTGTTTCAGTAGGAACTAAAGTTTCAGCTCAGCGTTTCTGCTCAGGTCACTTTAACAGAAGCGCAGTGTTAGTAGCAGGCTATCAGCTGCCACATCATGTGTTTGGCCTGTGGGGGCGCTGTTTGTGCGCGCTGACCACAGACTGGATATAAAGATGGCCGAACACCTGGATCACCCAGTGGTGGCTGGCTGCAGTCATAAGCCCCGCTCCCTCCATGTTAGCGGATGGGCCAAACTGAAAAATCAACATACACATCTGATCAGTTTTTTTATTAAGTATTTGATGCTAAAAAGGTGGTGTCGCGTCATGATTGACGGCTGTGATTGGCTCAGGCGGCTGTGTGGGCGGGAACTCGATCACAGACTCTTGCTGTGTCTCAAATCGCATACTTCTGTATTTACACATAATCTTTTGAGTGTATAAGTGCGTTCCCACTGACAAGTATAGCAGAATGCAGCGTACTATGAGGACCCGGATGATCACAACGGCCAGAAAGTTCTGGTACGAGCAGTGTTGGGTTTGAAACAACGCTGTCAGAACGGACGTACACAAACCGTTCACCGTGTCCTTCTGGCTCCTAATGTGCAAGATGGCAGCTCCTGTTCATCGCATTGGTCATCTTTATACAGTCTGAAGCTGACTGGGGGGGACCACAGTCCCTGATCGATCATTGATTATTAATCAGTGATCGCCCCGGGGACACTTTATTTGTGTAGCATAATAGTGATTAGTGCAGTGCTGAGGTAAAGAGGCTGTGTAAAGTTGACAGTACCAAAGAAGAACTGCTGTCAGAAACAAAGAGGTGAATCCTAAATGATGGCAACCACTACCCAGAATGCAACACGACATCACGTGGTTGCCTTGGCCTGTTCTGAAAGGTCACCATGTGATGGCGCTGTAACAACACAAGGTTAATATTTAAATGTTTTTTATTTTATTATTATTACTTATTATCGTGAATTAAGGCACCTATACAGTCAGCGGGTGTTGGGTCCAGAGAGATCGGCTCCTTCAGAACCCTGCAGAACGTCATGGAGAACCCTGCAGAACACCCACCTGTCTACAGGAAGTACCCAAAGACCTGGCAGGTGACGTCAGAGGGAGGTCAGTGACGTAACTGCATCCGGGGATCAAACTGCAAGTGTTGGCAGATGGATTCGTCACACACGCAGGGGCGGAGCTCTCCTACACACACTGGTCGCGGCTGCCTGCGGACTGTTGTTCTGCTCGAAGCTAGCAGCTAACAGCTAACAGAAACCTTAAAGATGTCTTCAGACTGACACACGGAGCGACGCTCGCGCTTCTAATTTCTCGCCTGGTTATGTTAGTTAGCTCGGGTTAGCCCTGATTAACCCGGGTTAACTGTCCCGCTTTGGGATTTATGTCTTCGTTGTGGAGGAGGACGGGCAAACTAGTCGCTCAGCTCCGTTAGCATGTTCCAGCTAATCGTCCAGTATTATTAGTGTTAGCATCCTTAGCCACGCTCCGCTAGAGGAGGCTGGTTAGCTGTTAGCTTCTGGTTAATGTATTTCTATAGAATAGCTGTGTAACTCGAGAGCTAGCTTTCTTTATGTTGTCCAGTTGGCTGCTGTTAGCTAAACTGTTATGCTAATCTGTGTTCTTATTTGAACACACATCCCAGGTTCTTTCCGTTATGTATTGCTGTATTCGGGCAGCAGAGGTTGTTACTGTGGTTAAATGTCTGTTTAATGATTCGGTTATTTGAGTTAACAGCTGGTCGTAGCTAACGTTAGCTGTTAGCCGGGGGTAACAGGCGTCTGATGCCTTTGTTTCCATACGAAGGAAACTGTTGATGATGTGAGAGCACTTAGCTCTGTCTGTTAGTGTAGTTAGAAGGTAGATTAGAGTAGACAAACATACAGCAGCCAGTTTGTTTGCAATATTTAATGTTTTTGAGTGTATCAGATGCTACGCGAACAGCTAATTCAGCCCCACAGAGCTGAGGTCAGTCTTTGTCTGCAGAGCTGTTTCTGGGCAGATTTAAGTGTTGCTTTGATTTGTGACTGACATGCAGCTGGCGGCTCCTCCAGCTGTTTAGTGACCTTGAACTCATCATCAAAATAATCCTGCAGCTGGTGGAGACAACGGGGTTATTATGGCCCTCCGATCAGGCTGCAGACAGAGCCGCCCTGCATGTGTCATCTACCTGCTCATACTGTCAGGTGAGTTTACAGACTCAGGATCAGCTGAGCAAAGCCAGATTACCGTGATGTTATGATCCCGTTACTTCTACTAATGACTTCTTATTTCTCAATACATGAGAAATAAAACCCCAGCAGGTGTGTTGTCAACTTGTCAAACACCTGGATAACAAAAATAATTTGAACATGTTTCCTCCTGTCAAAGATGGCCTCCAGAAGACACCTGTCCTCAATTTGAACCGTAATTAACATTTATATTTTAATACGAAATATATAAAACCTTAAATTATGAGGTACATTTGCAGGAGTCAGTCTGACTAAAATCTACCTTAAGAATATCAGTGAAAACACATTTTTTTGTTTAACTCTTGTGCTACCCTGTGGAGGAGACACTGAATCAAGACAATGGGCCACTGGGTCACTATGACCCGGCAAGGTAGCACAAGGGTTAAAGATAAATTCCTGTCATAATGTTTTATTTATTTATATATATATATATATATAGAGAGAGAGATAATGTGATTTATATTCAGATTCATTTCTACACATTAAACTGTTTGTAGTCACATTTTGAGCACATTTCCCAGCTAAGACACCTTCCTCTTGTTTGTTTAAGCCAGTTAGCTTCAGTGGAGTCAGTCTCTACAGCTGCAACTTTTCATTATGGATTATTCAGCTGGTTCCTTTCTTGATTAATCGTTTAGCTGCAGTTGTCCAGGGTCCTTGTTAACGTCTGCAGATGTCTTGTTTTGTTTGCTGTTTGTTGGTCAGCTGATTGTTGCAGTGAGTCGTCAGTCATTGTGACCTAAACCCCCACAGTTACAGCGGCTTGAGACGTTATTGATTGTATAAGTTATATCAAGGTGACAGCGTGGTCCATCTCCACATTGTCACAAGCAGCTCTGGTTCAATACTGGGAAGCGTCCTGTAGTTTCAGCACTGACCATGATGCTAATGTTAGCAGCTTCCTTTTAACTGTGTCTGTGTGTTTCCCAGGATGCATCGCTGCATCTCAGAGGAATGACAATGTCTACGTGTCAGGGATTTCCAACGGTGAGGTCACAACCACGATGACGTCACATGAAACTGTTGCGACAAGCTCAACATCTAACTGTGTGTTTGCCTTCCTTTCTGTCTCCCCCCCCTCCCTGTCTGTCTCTCAGCCTGTGGCGAGGTGGCGGAGCTCCTGCGAGCGTCCAGCGGTGTGATCACCAGCCCCGGTTGGCCCTTTCAGTATCCGGCCAGACTGAACTGCAGTTGGAACATCAGAGCTCGACCCGGAGACACCGTCACCATCAGGTAACACATGGGCGGTTGCCATGGTTACAGTACCAGAAATAACTGAGGCCAAATATGGTCGTGTCCTCACACCACGTCCAACAGCCAGGTCACAGGGTCCAGAACCAGTCAGGTCACAGGGTCCAGAACCAGCCAGGTCACAGGGTCCAGAACCAGTCAGGTCAAGTCAGTGTTAAAAATGCTTTTAAAAGAAAATTCCCCTTTAATTCAGTTTTATTTAGAGCTGCAAAGATTACTCAATTAGTCGACCGGAAAAATTGAATTTCCAACTATTTTGTATCGATTAATTGTTTGCCATTTTAAAGCAAAAGTCAAACATCTGCTGCTTCTTAAATGGGAAGATTTGCTGCTTTTTTTAGTCTTTGGGTTTTGGACAAAAGAAGCTGTTTGAAGATGTCACTTTGGGCTCTGGGAGACTTTTTTTTGACATTTTATAGACTAATCGATTAATCGTGACAATAATCTGCAGATTAATTGATAATGAAAGTAATCGTTTTATATATATATATAACTCCTTCTATGCTCCCATAGTTTCCAGGACTTTGACCTCCAGGGTTCCCACCGTTGCTCCTCAGACTGGATGTCCATCAGCAGCTACAGGAGCCTGGATGGACTGCGAGTTTGCGGTTCCTCCCTGCCGCCACCCTACATCTCCTCCCAGGACCACGTATGGATCCACTTCCACTCTGATGATAATTTGACAGGAAAAGGCTTCAGACTGTCCTACATCACTGGTGAGGATGTAGCTGTACGGTGGTGGTGCAGGTTACTAAGCTGGTTCAAAGATCTCTCTGTGCAATGGGGATTTGGAGTGACAGCTGTGTGTCCTGCCTTTGATCAGCAGAGTCTCCTCTGGCTGTTACATAAGTTGTTTACAGAGCGAACGGCTGTGGCAGAATGACATAATCCTGGATGAGGCTGATGTAAATCCTCCCAGCTGGTCCATCAAACCTCAAGGGACTGAAGTGGAAGATTTGTTATCAGTTATAGGCCCTTGTTGCCACATGACCAGATGGCTGGCAGTAATTAACCAATAACCAATAATCCCCTGTGGTTGTAGGTAAGCCAGAGGCATCCAGCTGCGATGTCGACCAGTTCCACTGCTCTAATGGCAAGTGCATCCCAGACTGGTGGCGCTGCAACTCCATGGACGAATGTGGCGATAATTCAGACGAGGAGCTGTGTGTGGACTCGCCGTTCTCCTTCCAGCCCTGCAGCCTGAACCAGTTCCCCTGCCTGTCCCGCTACACCCGAATCTACACCTGCCTGCCGCACAGTCTGCGCTGCGACGGCAGCATCGACTGCCAGGTAACAAATCAGTTTAATCACTTTCATGCAGTCAAACACAGCCAGGTTACAGAACCACAGAGGCCTTAACCCAAATGCGTGATGGTAATAACTAATAAGCTGCTGTTAGAACGTTGTCTTTTCTTGCAGCCTGAGATCAGGAAATACATGACGAGATCATGCTTATGTTAGAGTGGCCCACGTTGTAGTAGTAATAATAATTTGTAAACCAGAACAGAGAAGAAGGGTTTCCAGACATCTGCACCAAAATCATGGCTGCACAGACATAAAACTCTGTGTTTGATAAATACTGGACATTATTGGTTGCTAGCACTAGTTTCATCCGTCATTAATTCATTTTCTGAAGCTCGTCTGGGTCAGACAGGACATGTAAACCCTCCCGTGTTGTGGTCTGATCCTGATCAGGTGTTGAACCACCTCACTTGACTCTTTTCTACATGAAGGTGCAGTTGTTCTCCTCTCTAAGGCTGAGACCAAGCACTCATTTCAGCTGCTTGGATCCACCATGTCAGGGACCAGGACAAGAGTCACTACATGGACCAGGTGGCTCAGAACAACAGCCCAGTACCCCATTCTTCTACAGTAACTCCACAAGACACCCAGAGGATCCCAAACCAAGTCCACAAAACACAGAATGAGACAGACAGAATGGACAGACTCCCATGACCCCTCCAAGATCAATTCTCCTGAATCTCAGGTCCAGCATTTAACCTCGAGTCTCCTTTTAGCTGCCTGACATGAGCTTTCCCTGAGCAGTTTGATACCCTGATGATTGGAGCTCACTCTTCGGTCCGCCAGTCCACAGATGCTGTCCCACACCACCATGTGTCCCGAGCTTTGAGCACCTCAGGGTGAATCTTATCCACACCTGGGGCCAGGTGAAGTGAAATGGAAACGTCTTCCCACAACTCTTCCAGCTCTGACACCTGCATGGAGGATCAGTTAACTAACAGTTTCAACGTTTGAAATGTTTGTGTGTGATCTTCTTGTTTTCTTGCAGGACCTTGGTGATGAGATTGACTGTGACGTTCCCACCTGCGGAGACTGGTTGAGGAACTTCTACGGCTCCTTCAGCTCTCCAAACTACCCAGACTTTTACCCTCCAGGAAGTAATTGTACCTGGCTGATCGACACTGGAGACCACAGGAAGGTAACCTTTGACCTCCATCTTCACCACAAACAGTTGACCCGACCTGAAGAGTTCCTACCAGTTCCTCCCTGAACTCCCTGAAGTAAAGCTAAGGTCCTCTTCCTCCTCCTTCCTTTTCCTGCAGGTCATCCTCAGGTTTACAGACTTTAAACTCGATGGGACTGGATATGGCGACTATGTGAAAGTCTATGACGGCCTGGAGGAGAACCCTCGCCGCCTCCTCAGGGTGCTGACAGCCTTTGACTCCAGAGCGCCGGTCGCTGTGGTTTCATCATCGGGTCAACTGCGAGTTCACTTCTATGCCGATAAGATCAACGCTGCCAGAGGATTCAACGTCACCTACCAGGTGTGTTGGATTTAACATTTAACCCGTTTCTGTGATTCGCTCTGTGTGTTTTTAAGGTGGACGGGTTCTGTTCAACTTGTTTCTGTGGCTCTGTCTCTCTGTGTATTCTTAAGGTGGACGGGTTCTGCCTACCATGGGAGGTTCCCTGTGGGGGGAACTGGGGCTGTTACACTGAGCAGCAGCGCTGTGACGGGTACTGGCACTGCCCCAACGGTCGCGACGAGCTCAACTGTTCCTCGTGTCAGGAGGACGAGTTCCCCTGTTCCAGAAACGGGGCCTGTTACCCCCGATCCGACCGCTGCAACTACCAGAACCGCTGCCCCAACGGTTCTGATGAGAAGAACTGCTTCTTCTGCCAGCCGGGAAACTTCCACTGCAAGGTACCAGAAACCAGTCTGCTGGTAAACATAGAACTCTTAACGTAAAAGACGTTTCCTCATCGAAACCCACTGGAGCTGTAACAGAGCATTATTTCTTCATTACCGTTAATCTCTGTGACCTCTGACCCTCCTGCAGAATAATCGCTGTGTGTTCGAGTCATGGGTGTGTGACGCTCAGGACGACTGCGGTGACGGCAGCGACGAGGAGAGTTGTCCCGTCATCGTTCCCACCAGAGTCATCACCGCCGCCGTCATCGGCAGCCTCATCTGTGGCCTCCTATTGGTCATTGCCCTCGGCTGCACCTGCAAGCTGTACTCGCTGCGCATGTTTGAACGCAGGTGAGGACAGAGGGACACCTGCGCTGCTTGTACATGTCTCTGTTCTCAGTGTGAGCTGTGTGATTTGAGCTTTGTGATTGGTTGTTATAGGTCATTTGAGACCCAGCTGTCCAGAGTGGAGGCGGAGCTATTGAGGAGGGAAGCGCCGCCCTCTTATGGTCAGCTGATCGCCCAGGGACTGATCCCACCTGTGGAAGATTTCCCAGTGTGTTCTGGGAGCCAGGTACAGATACAGTGTCTGTCTGCAGCCTTAATTGGAGAGTCCAGTTAGTCATTATCCTCAGGTAGCTGATTCACCTAAACTCACCTGGTCTCTGATGTGAGTGACTCTTCCCAGTGATATTGTGATGGAGTGAGGTTTAAAGTTTGAAAGTGAGCGGTCTGATCACCGATACTGATCAATCTATTATGAAGCCTTATGTAGCATTAAGCATTTATTCCTAACACTGTATATTAAGTGTTAACATTTAGAGATGAGACAGTATTTATTGGCAGGTAATGTGCAACATATTCCACTCTTAAACCGGAGCAGTGTGATACTGGCAGCTTTCCTGAGTAAACACATTGAGTGTGTGTGTCGTCACTCACTGACTCGAGTCAAAATGCTCACCTGGATGCATACATTTGATTGGCTGAGTAGCATCAGGTGAGATGACTTCCTGGGTGACTGAACCGGTTAAAATAGAAATGCTCCGTCAAAACAATGTGTCAGTTATAGGTCTGGGTCCGGACTGCGGCCGGCCCATTAGTGCCCTCAGCTGAGTGAGCAAGCGAGCTTTGAACGTCAAACTCATACTCGTCATACTCCTTCAAATGTCTGTGTTGTTGAAACATTTTCGTCTCTCCTCAGGCATCTGTCCTGGAAAATCTCCGTCTGGCAGTTCGCTCTCAGCTTGGCTTTACCTCTCTGAGGCTCCCCTCCTCTGGTCGTCATAGCAACCTTTGGCGGCGCCTCTTTACCTTCTCACGGTCACGGCGGTCGGGTTCTTTGGCTCTGGTCTCTGCTGACCTGGAGGACAGCGCTGGCACCGGGAGCACTGGGAGTTCTGGTTCAGACTTGCTGTCTCCGGACTCAGACGACACGGACACAGAGGGCGAGCGAGGGAGGGAGCGAGGTGTGGGTGCTGTGGGAGGGCCCGTCGCCCCCCTCCCCCAGAAAACCCCACCCTCCACCGCCGTGGAGGCCGTGGTATCTGTGACAACGTCCGCAACCTCCGTGACCCCGACACATGGCAATGATCGAGGCCGGTCCAGAGAGGCCCCGCCCCCCTCCAGTCCTGTCTCTGTGGTGACCTCCGGGCCAGATCCCGAATGTCACCACAATGCATCGGAGCTCCAGGCTCCACCCACTTCTGCCCTGCAGCGACTGGCCCAGAACCTGCACCGCCTCGCAAGGAACCTGACAAGGACCAGCCAGAACCAGCAGGACCAGACCTGGACCAATCACAGTCCACTTCGCCAGCTTGAGACAGGAAGATGTGGCACTGAGGCTGCCGAGCGACGAGGAAGCAGAGAAGAAGAAGAAGACGTGGAACTCCTGATCCCTGTCTCGGACTCTGACTCCTCCTCCTCCTTATTGGTCAGTGACGTCCGACAGCCACTGCTGGTGTCACACTCCTCTGCCACAGTCCACCCCCCCCGCCATCATCGTGGGAACGGTTGCCGGGGGGGGCGGGACGGCCCCTGTGAACACTGCGGGATGGTCCATACAGCTCAGATCCCCGACGCCTGTCTGGAGGCCACGGGCAAGACGGAGAGCAGCGACGATGAGCTGCTGCTGCTCTGCTAACAGGCTAACCTGACATGCTAACATGCTAACTGACAGGCTAATACATCTAACACTACACCTACAGCTAGCTAACATGCTAATTGAAGTGACACATGGAATACTGTTAATACTACCCTGGTCCTACTCCGACAGTCAGCTGACATGCTAACTGACAGGCTAACATTACTAATACTACCCTGACCCAACATCTCAGACAGCTAGCCAACATGCTACCATCTCTCAATAGAATACAACTACTGACTGGACAACAGCTAGAAGCATGCTAACGCCTAGGACTAAACTACAGCTAGTCATAATGCTAACACTTTGACTGGACTACAACTAGGGATAATCTAACGCCTGTTAGCATGTTAACATGTTAGCTGGGTTAAAGGTTAGCTTTCAGTGGTGTTGGAAATGAACAGACCAATCAGAGACTGAGGGAGTGATGTCACTGATTGGATTCTGATGTTGGTACGAAATGAAAACTCTCCCCTTTTGTTTCCCCCCGTCCGTCTGATAAAACGTCCCCCTCCCTGACTGAGGACCTCCTGCTTGGTACGACTTCACGAACACTGGCCTCCTCCTTGTTGGTACGACTGGAAACGGTGTCCTGACAGAACAAAGTAATGGTTCCCTGTTGATGAGAACATTTAACTGTGATCCAGGACCCATCTCTGGCTCTGGACCAGGGACGTGTTGAACTCCTGGTCAGGTGCAAGAGTTTAAAAGGTCCCTTTTTGTTGGTTGTCGAGTCTGTTAAATGAGGGTCATGTGACCAATGGAGGTAACCAAAGATAGGTTCCATTTGTTTGAGGCTACTTGTACATTAAAACACTAACAAGTATTTTCTTGGTACAAAGTACACCAAGTTGGGACAAAGAAACCTTCACTGTAATGTATATTTACAATAGACACTTTTTATATTTATATATTTAAAGTGATGAAACTAGTCGAGGCAGCGAGCATTTGTAAGATGGCATGAAATATCTTCATTAATGTTTTGGTTATTTATTCACAATTCCTGTTGTCATGTATCGATACATGTGCTCGGTTTATTGATATTTAAAATGAAGCACAAACGTCATCTTTTTTTCTACTTGTGTAAAAACCAAACCGTTGATTTGACACTTTGCTAATGATTGATGCTAATGCTAGCTGGGCTACCTCCCCCGGTCATGTGACCCTCCTCATGCTCGTTATGGCAACTCTGTAGAGTTACATGGTTCAGGTTCCTGCTGGGATCCCTCCCGGTGTTTAATGTTCTCTGACTGGTTCTAAAGGACAGATGAGGTTCTAGGCCGCTCTGTTCTCGTTACAGAAAAGGTTCTAGAGCTGAACATTCTGTAAAGACAGAACATAAGAGAAACTCTTCATGTTTCAAAGGTCACAGGTTGTGTTTACACTTCATATTCAACTCTAAACTAGGTTCAGAACCAAATCCAACACAACCACATGGTCTGCAGGTTCAGTCATTCTGGACGGATTTCAAACGAACATCAAAACGTTTCAATTCAGATTTTCTCCTCTTCCTCCTCCTCAGACTGAAGCCATGCAAACCGACCCGTCTGTGTTTATAATCTTGGTTTTTGGTACTCGGATGTCGTGTGAGTGACTGTGTATATTTATTATTATTATTATTATTAATAATTCTTGTGTGTGTTGTTGTTTCTGACCTGCATGATTCAACGTGTTTGCTGTTAGTTTTTCTTTGAGTCTGTAAAGTTAAAAACTGTTAAAGTGCACTAAAGATTAAAGGTTCACGTTTCAGTCACGCTGTTTTATTGATATATAATAATTTAAACATGAAGAGATCTGCTTCCCTCTTCTGATCGGTGTTTCTCAACCTGAGGCTGTGGACCCTCTGAAGGACGCTTCAGCTGGGTGAGTTTGAGGTTTCTTCCTCCTTTGAGTTTGTTCATGATATACGGAAAATAAAGAGAACCAGAATAAACTTGTATCGGTAATCAGCCGCCACTCGAAACGTTTCAATTCAGCTTCACATTAAATGTTAAGACTTAGATTTGATTCAGTTTGGACTGAACGGATCTTAGATGGAGCCGTTCTCTGAAAACAAAGAGACTTCGGGTTTGGGGACAAAATGTAAAAACAAATTGGCCAAAAATGTAGTTTGTCCTGAAATATCTTGGACTGTTAGTCTTTGTGTCTTCATTTAATACCTGTGGAATTAAAGTCATGACTATCTATAAACTGACATGACTAGTCATGTCAGTTTATAGATCCACCAAAATACCCATAGAACCAGAATCCCAGCAATCTAGCAGGACTAGGAGGATCCAAAATTGTATCAGATACAAGAAGTCGTGCCAGTGACAACAGTAAAACTTAGGTTCTGCTGACATCACTGATGTCCCAGTTCTTTAGTCATGTCAGTGATAGCTTTGACAGAACCATAGTTGATCATATAGAACAACGAACCAGTGAGAGTTAATTCATTTTATTCAGTTTTCATGTTCTTTAACCTATTTCACAGTTTTTTGTGTTCTAATGTTCCATGCAACAACATAAAGAACCACACTTCCATGTTCCTGTGTCTCCATGGAAACTATCAGTCTGTGGTTTCTGGACATGCCCTAACAGTCACATGACTCCTGAGCAGCTGCTGTTATTGGTTGGCAGCTGGGGGTCATGGCTTCTCCTCCTTTCTTTTCCCAGCATCCTTTGCTTCGTGGCCCGCCCTCACAGGAAGTGTAATTTCCTGTTTGAGCGTCAGGAGCGGAGCCTCCTTCCTCCTGCCAGTGACATCATTGTGAAGCTGTTATGTCATCACTGTGATGTGATCATGCAGCAGCAGAGAAGAATCAATGGACTTTTTTTTGGCTCCACCTGGCAACATGTCCCCTCCTGGCCTGTTGCTATGGTCCTAAAATTGATCCCGCCTCCTGATGCTATGACTTTCTGCCCTCTGTCTCCTTATTAGTCAGTGGGGCCAAGGCAGGGTCCACCAAGGAGGTGGCAGGAAACAGTTTAAACCAACCAATCACCATGTTGGACAGGTCCAAATCATCCAACAGGATCTGAGCGGCGCCCATGAAGGATTTATGATCCATCCGACCGTAGTCGCCCCACACGATGATCTACAAGCAAAAGGAGAGACACATTACAACTGCTCAGTAGGACGTTAATCACTGTCAGATTTATGGCAGATGTGTAAAATTATAGTGAGTGAATCTGTTGTCAATGAAAAATTATTTTAATAAAAAACAAACCATAACAGGAACATCCAGCTATGATGAGATTAGTTTATATAATATATATTTATTAGAGGGGTTTTATTTTGAACTGAACTGGAAAATGGAAAAGTTTTCTGATTAAATGTTTTATTATCAACTCCTTCAGCTTCAGTCAAACTTTCTGTCGTGTAGTCGACCACTAGATCCTGGAACAGCTAAAATATTGCACAGGACCCTCAGGCCCCCAGACCTCTGGTAGAGGCCCGAGCTTGAAGAAGGAACAGACCGTTATATTTTTATATAACTTCAGATATTACCTGCAGTACTTTTCCTTCTGGGTTTTCTTCAAATTGCAGCTGTTGTTGATAAAGAGGGTCAAGTGTTTTTCTCGCCAGACGAGTTCTTCTCTTCAACACACACTTCCCATTATCCATCAGATACACCTTCACATACGGAGCTACACACACACACGTTATTAACACACCGAGTTCAGCTGCAGTCTGAACAGGTCAAACCAGTTTGTGTAAAACATCTCTGGTCCTAAACTTTGACTTGAGACCACAAGTATTAGTAGTAGTTAGTAGTACCTGGAGTGTTCTTGTTGCCTTGTTTACCCACAAGCCCCCGGGCTCTGATCACCTCCACGTCCAGGCGCTCCTTCCTATACACCATCCCAATCTGGATATCACCTGACCAATGAGAGGATCTCATGTCATATGACGACACAGATCAGAACAGTACTTACTTACAGCACTTGTGATTCATCTCTTATAAGTTTGATGAGACATCTTGTTGTTTTCGATCATGGTTCTATGCACTTTATGTAAAGCTCTTATTTGGAAGTCGCTTTGGATAAAAGCGTCTGCTGAATGCCTAAATGTAATGTAACAGTCAGAACTACGCAGCAGGTCTGTGGTCAGCAGGTAACTTCAGGTGTAACCCTTTTCAGCACTATAATGGTGGTTCACTTGTTAACGAGGGAAATTGCCATGGTAACTGATGCTGCAGGTCATGTTGTAGGTAACCAATCAACTGGTACAAAAGCTCCTTGTATAAACACTAATATATTAAGTATAAATAAAGTTGTGATTGGTCATTACCCATGGGGGGCGTGGCCAGAGTCTGACGTCCAGCTAGCTGGGCGGGGCCTAATCCCTCCAGGAACCCAGTGAACTGTTTGTCTGACGCCAACTTCACTCCCGGAAATATTAGACTGAAGAAACGGAGAAAAACTGTAAATATAATTCAATATCACAGAGAGTAAATTAAAAAAGTTATTCTTAAATATGCAGGTGGAAGAAAAAAATACAATATAGTAAAAGATGATTAGAAAGGAGAACCAGAGCAGTGAAAAGATATGACCAATTAAAGAGGAGTGACAGATTAAAAAGGGGAGTGGCTCGTACGCTCCAGGTTTGGGTTCCTCTGCGTCCGGGTCGCGGCTCAGTTGACGGGTGAAACGAGATTTAAACTCGACAGCCAAACCGGTTTCTACACTCCTTTGGACAGGAAGTCTCACCACCTTCTTCTTCTTCTCCTCCTCTGGATGGACAGAAGGAGACAGACAGAGAGAGAAGATGTGAATAACAGCTGGTAACTGATCAGCAATACCTTCATCCTGCCTCCAGCAGACATCATTTAGCTAAAATAAGTTCCCAACATACAGTGGTCAACCAATCAGAGCTGAGGAGGGAATTCTACCTGATCTCTGATTGGTCCCATTAACTGATTAAACTGGTTCCAGAATCTGCATTTCCATCATCATATGGGTTTCTGTTCACTTTTATTTATTCAGAAGTCCTGAGAGCAGTCTGAGAATAAATGACAACAAGACAATCACACTCTGAGCAGGTAAGCACCGTGCTCAGGTCTGCTGGTGATGACCTCTGACCTTTAATATAACACAGTGAGTGTGAAGCTGTCGACAGTAATTAACTGAATGGCACTGTGGTCAGTAGAATCCACTGAACTTTTCGGGTGTTGATTTTGGATTGAAAAATGTTTGATTTAGTTTTTTAGTTTCTGTCTGAGTTCAGCTTGAAAGAGGCTAAAATTTGAGACCGTAGTGACATTTCTTTAGTGAACATCTAGAGGAATTGTTACGGCTTCCTGTTAACTCTCAGTGGATTGTAGTTTAGTCCATAAATTATCAGTAAACTTTCCTGACAGACACAAAATTAAACGTGGAGTTTTAGTTTTTGAGTGAGGTGTTCATTGTGAGTTTTCTAAAACAATCTGCTCTCTCTTTTAATGCTGCTACTATTTAAACATTTTCACTACCAACACTGGTTTTGTTGAAACGTTTTGTTGTACCCTCTGCTGCTATCACAGTAATATTTCAGAGTAATCTAAGCCTTTCAACTTTTCCTCTGTTCCCTAATTCCCCCACATCTTCTCTTCTCAATGCACTGTATTATTATTTATTATTATAAGTGTGTTGTTACTATTACTGGTTGTTGGTGACGTTTCCTGGTTACTGGTTACACTGGGACTGACCCTCGGGGTTGAGTTGGGAGGCACTCTGACTCTTCTTTCCCAGTCCGACCATTCCCATCATCTTTGCTCCGAAACTGGAGCGGCGCTTCTTGTCGTCGTCGTCATCGTCGTTTCTCCCCAACGAACAAATCTCTCCACCAACGCTCGATGACTTTGTGAGAGGAGCAGCTGTGGACGCCGCCCTGCAGGAGGAGAGAGGAACAACCACACCTGTCAACCACCTGAGAGGGAGGTGGGGCATAAAGTGGGTGGTGTTGGCGGGGGGTGTAACTGCTATTGCTATGATGAATGGCCTGGAGTGCCTCATTGGTTGGTTGCTTACTTTGAAAGCTCAGGCTCCTCCTCTCCTTCCTCCACTGATTCACTTTTCTGCAGCGTGGATCTGTCCTCTGCCATCCCCGCTACTTCCTGTGTTCCCTCTGACCCTGCCCCCAACTCCACTGATTGGCCCTGCAGAGCCTCCACCCGACTGTTTTGGCCAACGAGAGGCATGAACATGCAGACAGAAACATGTAGCAAGAGACAGAATGATGAAGAGTAACATGCTAACAGAAACAAGATCATGCTAACTCAGCTAACAGCATGCAAACATAAACTAACAGTGTGATGTAACCAACGACACAAACATGCTGAAGGATGGTCTCATGGGATGTGAGGCTGAACAATATATCTTCACTAAACGTTTTGTTTAGCTGGGTCACATCACGCTCCACTGAGCATGAACATGGTGCCCCCATCAGGAATCAACATTGTACACTGCATTATACACGCATGTGCTAACAAATGTTTAGAGATCACAGGAATAAAAACTACAAATGTAAAATCACATTTTCTTGACTTTAATCTGAAAAAATTTCCCAGTCTGTGATTGGCTGCTGATCTCACCTGATCCTCCTGACGGATCGGGTGTCATTGGATATGGCTGACACTTCGCTGATGTCACTGTCTGATGATTTAAAGGACAGACTGTCCCTCATCTAGAGACAGACGGAGAACAGGTAAACAGGTGAACAGGTAAGCAGGTGAATGAACAGGTGAACATTATTGATGTATGTGTTGTGTAACAGGATGTCTGCTCACCATTGATGGATCCTTCATCACACCTGCAGAGGCAGAAGAGAGAGTTAGTTTGTTACAACACTCTGATGTCTTCGCTTTGGGTGACAGTGTCAGTCTCTGAACCCTGATATCACTGTGGTGATGTATTTTAATATATTAAAATGTTCCTGCTCACGCACACACAAGTGACATAACACAGTATAGACCAACCAACCAATTATCTTCTGTCCTGAACAGCAGCTCTGACATCACAGACAGCATCATCAACAGACACTGATATCAATAACCTGTTCAATATCAACAGAGTAACAATGACATCACAGAGTCATCAGTGATCAAACAAAACATCAGATTTCTGTGTTTCATCAAAGAACTGAGCTTCAGTTTCTGAAGATTTACTGAGAAAAAAACCCAACTGAGACGCAATGATCAGAAACTTCTGTCAGACTGGAAAAAATGTCGACTTTTACAGCGACTCAGAGAAAATATCAGAGATAAAGACAAAATCTCTACCTTCTCTGCTCGGTGGTAACACCTCTCCTTCACATCAAAACGATGGACGGATGGATGGAAAACAAAAGAACATCAACCCAACAAGAAATTATTCACAAAGACTTGATATCACAGCAAGCAGGGAACGATGGCTAAAGACGTGGATAGATGAGGTTTAGGGGACTGAAACTTGATACCTTTACTGTCTGAATTCTACAGAGAAACAGGCTTCAGTTTGGTTACATTTTACTCAAGACAACAATGGAGGCAGAACAAGTCCTTCATTAAACAAAGTTGAGCATAAATCATCAGCAATGCGATGTCTTTGTTTCTCAGTGTGATTTACATACATAAAATGCATAAATAAATAAAATTGAATTGAATTGAATTGAATACAGGGATCATTTGGCTGATAGTGAACTGAACAAGCTAATGTTGATGTTGATGTTCTCCTTCCTCCTGCTCTCTCTCTCTCTCTCCTGCCCATTTAAATGCTTCTTCTTTAATAGACAATAAGTAGACAATGTATCTCTATGCAGATGAAACGCAATAATATCTTCCTGTCAACCCGACTGATACAAGTAGTCTGATTGGCTTAAAGGACTGCTTTGATCATATTTAGTGTCGGCTGTCTCCAGCTTAACGAGGAGGTCCAGAACAAGGAGTTATTCAGTCTTGTTTTTATCAGTTAAGCGGCATCTTTTGACCTTATTAGGACCACTGTTACTTTCCATATTCAGCACTCAGTAAAAAGCACAAAATCATCTGCAGTTTGTACAAAATGCTGAAATCATGTGAGGAAACGGACTCATTATTTCCAGAATACTGACTGAATCCAGCTCAAGCGGCTGACTTGCTATCAAGCAGACAGAGTTCCTGTCAGAAGAACCTCCAGTGCATTGTGAGGGCAGCTGAGAAGATCGTCACCAGCACACGCCTCTCCCGAAAATCCATCTGCATTGCAACGGACCCCACCCACCCGTCACAGAGACTCTTCAGCCTGCTGCAATCAGGAAGGAGACTGCAAAGCCTGCGGGCCGGGACCAGCAGACTGAAGGATGGCTTCCTTCACCAGGCTGTCAGGATGCTGAACTCTCTCCCTGCTCTTCACTTACTCTTGCACTACACAATGACAGACACTGTGTGTCTCTTTATGCCTGGTGTTTGTGCCAGGTTTGTTTGTTGTATGTTCTTTGGGCGACTGTATTGGTGTGTTTTAGTGGTGGTTATATTTAGTTGTGTATTCTGTGGGGGGGTTTTGCACTGAGGGATTGAGAGTAACAATATTTCAATCCTCTGTATGTCCTGTACATGCTGCAGAACTGACAATAAAGAAACTTGAACTTGAACTTATTATTTTATGTATCCAATTTTACTTTTACTGGTATAATGTTCTTACTGCCTCTCCTGTGTTTTGATTATAATTTACCCAGCCCTTATGATGGATGGGTGGATGGAGCTCCACTTCCTCTAATCACCATCTCAATACATATTCAGGTGATTAATGTGGCACATGACTGAGGTTTCTACAGGGGGAGGAGCTAGCTCTCTGGGGGTGGGGGTGACTGACAGCTGGTACCATACCATTGGCAGTTTTCTTCTGCTGGTCCTCCCATGTGACCTCTGCATCGTGGCAGATAGAAAGATAGTTGGTCACAAGACAACGATACTTAAACTGAATTGTTCAGGTGATCTCTCTGATATCAGTTAAACCAGCAGGGACACAGAGTCAAATCCCAGTTTTTATCATCAACAGCTGGTTTATGAGTTTAGGAGCTGATGAGAATGATGAATGTATCATCAGATCCACCTGAGACTTTGACTTGCCTTTTCTGGTCCCTCCAGGTGTCGCTGAGCGTCTGTCTGGCTCTGACATAGACAAGTGGGATGTGATGACATCAGCATAACAAAATTAACAGAGAAATGAACAAATTAATGAATGAATGAATGTGATGATGGAGAATGAGTGACACATAGATCTGACTGGTTCTATTGAATTACAGGTCTAGACTGACTGGAAAGACTGGGTTACACTCGTCAAACCTGTGATGTACACACCTGGAGTCTGTGGGGGCGGGACAGGTGAGGGGGCAGGGGTAGTTGTCGAGACAGACGTTGGAGCCGGTGCAGGAGGAAGGGTGGGTTCAGGAGGCACCTGGGATTGGACCACAGGAGCAGTGGGTGGAGCAGGTGCAGGAGTAGGGGGCGGGGCTGGAGCAGGAGCTGGGGGTGGGGCTGGAGCAGGGGGTGGGGGCGGAGCTGGAGCAGGAGCTGGGGGTGGGGCTGGAGCAGGTTGGACTTGGACTTGGGCTGGAGGTGGGTGGGGTTGAGCGGGCCCAGGAGGAGGTGGGGCTTGGATTCGTATAAGAGGAGGTGGTTGATTATTGACAGTAGGAGGGGCTTGTTTGTGGACAATTGGAGAGGCCTGATGATGTGGAGTGGGAGGAGCTACAGTTGCAGTTGGTGCTCCTGTTGTGGGTGTGGCCAAAACTAATGGACAGCAAAAAAATTAAAGAAATGAAAAAGAAAAGATGATCAGAGAGATGAATGACAGAAAACTATGAGGTGATGAATGACCTGTTTTTAACAGATTACCAATCAAATGGCTACTTTTTCACTTCTACCGTAACTTGTTAAAAGTTATTGTCATGATAACAAGGATACTGATAAAATGTGAGATGAAGCAACACGGTGAGCAGGTACCTGAACCTGGAGCACAAGTGGAAAACAACCTTCTGTCACCAAGACGGTTTTGTTTTTCCAGACAGACAAAATACTACGTCAAAATAGCAGCTAGCTTGCCACAACTTATTTCCAGGTGAACTCTTTAAACACACCTATGCTTTCTAGAAGGACTGTGTTTTCACAGCTAATCTGCAGCCTGTCTCAGTCTGCTTTTTACAAAGTTCTTGTTGGATCAGCTAAAAGCATCTGAAACCACCTAATGTTGGAATAGGACAGGCCTGTGTCCAATAATTTCTGTAACTTTCCACAACTGATAATCCAAAGTCACACTCACTTCATGGCTTGGCTGGTCAAGTGTGTGGAGGTGTAGGTAGGCAGGGTTTGAACGTCACAGAACTACTTTTGTCACTTTCAACTTTTCAGCCGAGTGAATGCCTTCCAGGAGAGACCGTCTCTGTGTCACTGTCACTGTGCTTTGTTATCCAAATTTGTAAATTCACACAAAGATTTATTGGAGAGAGATTAAGGAATTTGGGGTCAGAACACCAATAGTCAACACACTTGACCCTTACATTCAGCCCTGCAGATAGTGGGCCCACAAGACGGCAGATTCATGTCCTTCAAGCTGGGCCTGACCAAGACACAATTCTGACCTTCTTAAAAGATACTTGGGATAAACAGAGCACTGGTTTAAGATTAGTACTCGTTATACTGTTTATTTTATACTATTTTATTGTACTGTTTTACAGTAATACTGGAATCTGTATTGGGAAAGAAAAAGTCAGATTGCTGTATCCCTGTCTTGACCATCATGTTCTCCAGGAGAAGCCCCAGGTCTCCAAGAAGCCATTCTGAACTTGCAATTCCATAAGGGTGGCCTGTCAATTTGTCTTGGGTGACCCTACTAAAGGCAATGATCCCCAGCAACAGAGCTCCCAGAGTCTTAGACATAAGGAAACCCCATCCACCACATTAAGGTGAAGTCCCATGAAGGGATTCCCCTGAGAGAGCTGGAGAACCTGACTGACCTGACATATGTGCTACTTTTCTTAGCATGCTAATCACAAGGATAGATGAGTGGATGGATGGAAATCAAGATCGTGGAGACAGACTTAATGGACAGATTTTAGGGACAGAACAGCTAGAAAGACGTTGACGTTAGACACGTTCAGAGCTCATGAACTATTTAGTTTGAAGCAGACTGAGACCTTGAGACCTGGGACACAAACTTGAACCTTGTGGAGGGACTACATCCCAAGAACCAACCATATGTGATGAAGATGTAATGTTTTCTTAAACACATCCCAAACTGTTACCTGTTGTCAGACATTTGATTTCAAACCAGCACAAGACAAAGTTCTGCTTTCAAACATACTACTAAGAAGCGGAACTGTTCTAAGCTGAAGGGACTCAGAGCTGGTAAACAGCACTCAGGTGTTAAACTACACACTGTACCTGTGTGCACAGTGTCAGAGGGTTCTCCTCCATCTGAAAAACAAAACCCACTGTTAAACTGCTACAACCCCCAGGGTCTATTTTGGGACAAATGTTTTTTATTATATATGCTCCCTCTTGCTCATATAAATAATAGACATTTCTATCCATCTTTATGCCGATGATACATGACTGTACGCCACAGTAAAGCCTGAAAACCCCAATAACTAGACATTAAAACTGGATTTATGCTAACGTTCTTCAATTAAATTCTCTGAAATATGTTCCATTAGCATATAATTTGCATAAAGCTTTGAAATCCCCACTTGGTTTCTTTTCAAACAACACATAAGCTTTCTGTCAAAAACCGAGGTGTTGTTTTATTCCAATCTTAATTTTGAAATTCCTGTTAGCAAGGTTGACCAATGTTGTTTTTATCATCATTCATTCATTTGAGCTTTAAAGAGACTGAAGTCAACATACATCTTTACATTTCCTCACGTTTGGATAACAGCAGAAAACCATTCACAGACTATGCAGCCAGACTACTAACAAAACAAAGAAGAGATCATGTCATTCCCCTCTCAATGTCTTTACAAAGATTACCAGTTTATAATAGAACTGATTAAGATTTTGCTTTATCTCTGACTTACTGTGTTCTTATTAATGTGCTGAGGTAATCAGGCAGGAACATGTTGAGACTAAAGAGCACCAAGCTTTTCCTTTAAGTGCACTCCGAACAACCTGCCTGACGACCCCCCATCTTCTTTTAAATCACTTCTGAAAATGTATTTTATAATTTTATAATCTCAGTTTGGGTGTTTGAACAGGTATAGTCACATGTATGCAGAGTGGTTTATGTGTGCAATTTATCTCCTCTCTGTTATTGATAAGTACTGAATAAATAGCACAGGTACTTCTGTCCGGAGCTCCCTTAGGCGGTATCAGGGGCAGCTGGCGTCCTCGGCGACTGCAGACTGGCGTTCCTGATGGACTTGTCTGGGTCGATCCACCTCGTGGATTTGCTCTGTTAGATAAAAACACAGGAATCAAACTACCAACCTGATCAGTGAGAAGCAAGGCAGTGGCTTTAAGGTCAAAGGTCAGGGGTCAAAGTGGTTGTCATTAATGATTAAGGCTTTTGTTTATGTAGATTTGTGCTTTCGTCTCTGCTACCAAACTTAAAAATCTGTCTTTAGGAAGAAAAGAAAAACTTTTCAGGAACTCATGCACCTCTCCAACCAACAAACAAACAAACAAACAATAAACAAACAACACACCAACAACTAACCAACAAACCACAGACAAACACATCAACAAACCGCTGACAGAAAAATTACAAACAAACACACAACATACAACAAACAACATACCAACAACCAACAAACAAACAACCGACAGGCAAGAAAACACACAACACACCAACAAACAACAACTTACAGACAAACAACAAACAAACAAACACACCAGTATCCTGTGAAATAAATTGAGTCAGAAAATTAAGCGAAAACACGATCAGATATGAAATACATGCAATAAAAAGAAAATAAGGTTAATTTCACACATTTATACCCAACTTAATATAAATAGACAACAACAGGTGGTTAGTGTGATGTCACTGTGAGCCAATCAGGAAGCAGAGGGGAGGGGTTATAATAAAAGGGGTGTGGCCACTGTCCAGACAGACGTCATGCTTCTTTTATAAGAACCATATTCAGTGAACACCATGGAGGCAGAGCCGGATTCTGATTGGTTGCTGCAGGTCACCTGGTCAGGGCAGGTGAGGGAGGGGCAGAGCGTCCAGACCTCAGGTGGGCGGAGTCAGCTCGGTCGGTGGAGTGTGAGCGTGTGTAGACCGGTCGGTCCATCAGAGCTCGCTGGTCAGCTGAGCGAGAGCGACTGTAATAATCCTGCCGGTCCATCCCCCGACTGTACCTGCACATCACCATGACAACCGTCAGCCATTGTCACCATGACAACCACTGAACCTGCAGAAGAGGTTAGTTAGTTCCATCACCATGACGAGTGTTGGCTGGTCGTACCTGGGGAGGGCTGCAAGGTAGGTAAACAGGAAGTTTAAGGCACTGAAAAATGAAAATCAAACACCAAAGAAGAAGAAAAACTGAAAGAAAACCTGCTGGAATTTGGCACCAAAATTCCCAAAAGGCCCCAATGACAAAAAGCAGACACAGCAAAGGATATGGAGGATATTTTTGGTCATAATTCAAATTAAAAGTCCAAATAGAAAACGCAAAGTCCAAACAGAAAATGCAAAGTCCAACTAGAAAACGAAGAGAGATTAAATTAAAAAGATTATT
>JAVQJL010089224.1:0-35408 GCA_036024295.1 Nannoperca obscura | reverse complement strand
ACACCGTCTTCTCTCCATCCCCGACACACCCCACAACTGCAGAGTCATCTGAGAATTTCTGCAGATGGCAGGACTCTGAGTTGTACTGGAAGTCCGAGGTATACAGTGTAAAGAGGAAGTCCCTTGCGGTGCTCCTATGCTGCTAATCACCTGTTCAGACACACATCCCCTCAGCTGTACAAACTGTGGTCTATCTGTCAGGTTGTAAATAATCTAGGAGGTTATGGAGGTGTCTACCTGCATCCTTTGGAGCTTCTCTTTTAGCAGTGTTGGATGGATTGTGTTAAAGGCACTAGAGAAATCAAAGCACTTGATCCTTACAGTGCTGCCAGCTTTGTATAGGTGAGAGTGCGCTCACTGCAGCAGGTAGACAATGGCGTCCTCAACCCCCACCTCAGAGCGATAAGCAAACTGCATTGGGTCTAGGGAGGTAGTCACCTGAGGTCTAAGATGGTCCAACCAGTATCTCCAGGACTTTCATGCAGTGCGATGTTAAGGCAACCAGTCTATAATCCCTGAGGGTCAATGGAGAAGGCTTCTTTGGCACCACAACAATGCAGGATGTGCAGGTCTTCAGTACCCTGGGGCTGATGCCGTCCGGACCTGCAGCTTTATTCTGGTGAAGTCTCCTCAGTTGTATCTTAAAGGCAACTCAGTGAGTTACATAAACTCAATTCAGTATCAAAGACTTTTTTGAATTCAACCTTACTGTCAAACAATACTCTGTCCTATCAGCATCACATCTTTGATATGTCTTTAGTTGGACAGAAAATGCTGACAAAAGCCGTGCACTTTGCCAAGTACAGAAATTCACTTAGTAGAGTACTTGCTAAACACTACACGCATTACAAACATTGATTTGTGTGTGTGTATGTGTGTGTGTATGTGCACGCGTGCATGTTTAATTTTCAGCACTATTATGAAGGCAGTGTGTTTATAAGCAGAGGAGGTGAAAGCGTGGCACTCCAGAATCATCTGGGAACCATTACTGGCATCGCTGATGCAGGAAATAGATTCAATGTAGAAAATAATACCCTTGAATAATTAATTATATGAGTTTTAAATCAACAGCAAACAGTGACCGCACAAAGGGAGCAGGTAAAATTCCAAGTGTTCTTTAAGAATGCAGTTTAGATGCTTGTGAAACTTAAAGATAATCAATAGTAAGCTGAGGGTATGTGGTTAAACTTAATGATACACTTTTAAAGTCTATAAATCATGCTCCTACTGCATTTGCTTCACAGTAATGGTGCTCTATGTGCATTTAGAGGTTCAGAAAGTGAAGTTTTGAGTTATAAGTAATTAGCACATTAAACTGTGCTTAAGATTTTATAATTTAAAAAAATAAAGTACAGATTTTAGTTTTCCAGATAACAGGAAAGGTTAAATCTTCCATTGCATAACAATCATGTTAATGATAACACAATATCCACTGCTGAGGTTATTTTCTAAAGAACTGTGATCCACTGATGATAAAAATATAGTTTAAACATAAATGAGGACAGAAACCCTTTTTTACAGGATCATAAAATAATATTAGTGTTTAAACTCTCTTTGATCTCTTCCCTCTTCACCTTTTTTTGTTATGCCAATATTTTAAATCTTAACAAAATGGATTCGGTGCAACTATTTGAGCAATGTCTTTGTCGTTACTGCCTCACAAAGTGACTCATAATATAATATGCATCATATGCATAATATGCATCTTTAAGTTGGTTAGCTTGTCCGGTATTTCTATTGTCTCTGTAAATCCCAAATGTTTCAATGCCGATGTGAGTAAACTCATAATAAACAGCGTGTTTAAAAGAACAGTCAATCTCATGTACACTATCAGAGAAACAGATAAGAAGAGTGCATTTAAGAGGGATGAAACTATTGATTATAACTTTCTGATGAAGCAAAACAATAATGTGCTTCAGTGAGGTAATGAATAAGCACAAAACTTGAAATCAGAATGTTGGTTTAGTTCTCGTAAAAACCTTTTGTAACACCATGGCAATATAGTCACAATGGGCACATTGCACTTAGTAGTGTTTATTGACTGTCCTGAGCTACACCTTGACTAAATTGTCAGAACAGCAGACATTTTGACTTCTCATAGTAGGAAAAGCACAGGTGTTACTAATAACATTACCCTGAAACCAAAGCAACTGAATGGAGTTCAGCCATCATTCATTTTGTTATTTACACCTGCAAGAGAGCTCAACGTACTGGCACATAAGAAACATGAATGAAGAAAAAACTGACCAATTTGATCACATGTACGTGAAATGAAGAAATGTGCTGCAGATTCAAAAAACAACGGTGAATAAAGGAACACTGCTTCCTGAACAAAACAGAACCAACATAACTGAAGTTTTCAAGGGACTTGTTTTTTTAAGTTGGCATCAGCATTTAAAAAGAAGTCCAAGTAGACAGGGAAGCTCTTGTAACCTGTTGAAATCAAGTTAGTGATTACAAGAGACTGTTAAGTTCTGATGATTTAACCTTAGAAAATCAACAAGGCACTGTAAACACATAAAAGGAGTGCATTCATTCAAATAAATTAATTTCAAATTCAGTCAATTTGAAACTAATCACTCAACATTACTGTCAACATTTAACTATGCCATATGTGATATATACTGAGTCAAAGTTACACATTAGATTTTACTAAGAAAAGGAACACAATCATGTAAGAAATGTAAGGCTGTCCAAAAATGTACAAACAAAATCCACTGAATATATAAATGAGCAGTATTTTTGGCTTTCACCCAAGAAGCTTAGTCAGTTCTGTTGAGTTTTGCGGAAAATACTCATTGATCAATAACATTGAGTGCTTTTAGAAAGCATCGGGGATTTTCAGCTCATTATTATATACCTATTGATTTAGTTTAATATATATATTTAGATTTTACTACCCAAATAACTAAAATGTATCTAGCCATATGATCAACCAATATTTGTTAGAATGCAGCAATACGGTAAGGTTGTCATTGACTTTCAACATCAAGCAGAGACAGTCAGTCCCCTTTGGAGATGTCGTTGTTTTATTACTTCTCTCTGTTCTTCTGAGATGTTTCTCTTGAATGACAAGTTTTTCTTAAAAAGAAAAAAAACAACTAATCTTCGCAAAACCAGGTCTCAGTGATCAGGGACAGGAAGGTTCAGTGGGGTTGGGGATTGAATGGAGAAAACAACTGGACTGAATGACTGATTCTTTCTAACCAGCAGCTTGAGGAACAGTTGCAATCTTTGTGAGACGTCTTTGTTTGAATATTGAATAGTGAGTGATGGTACGTATATTAATGACTAGTCAGTTTGACAGTATCCTGTGAGGCAGCCACATATACTCACACAGCAGTGTATTTACTTCTTTTGACTGTATAGATGTGGTTGTATAGATGTGTATCAAGGCATCTCTCAAAGGGGCATACAAGTATAATCTGTCCACACAGTGCATGTCTCTAGTTTTTATGTTTTAGAGCTATTTGACTTCTTGTCTGGCTTTGGCTGAGTATTACACTGTGTATATTGGTACATTTGCCAATAATATAAGCAATGGGAAATCATAACATGGCTATATTGGTTGATCAGAGATAAAATGTTCACATAATAAATTTGTGTTTCAGTTATTTTCTTAAATAACGAAATGGATAATGATGTTCTGCCACCCTCTTGGACATCTTGTATCGTTACTGTGCAAAAGGTTCAAAGAAGATTGCACTCCAAATCCAATTCATTTTTTGCACCTTAGTTTCTTAAACTGAGAGTGCAAAATTTGCCTCACTTTAAAATTTATGTAATTCAAGACGGTAATACCCGAGACAGTTATGAAATTCCATCATTACCTGTACTGAAGTTGAAAGACCTGCTACCTAAATCCCTCTAAACCCTCTCCCTACTCCCTAATGATTGGTGGTGATGGTTCCCACTTTCACACATCATAGCATTTAGATAAATAGATAAGTTTTCATGCCAGTTTGCATGCCAGTTTTCAAAAGGGTTCTCTTTGTTTTATAATGTGTTGTATTTATCTGGAAGAGTTGGTGTTGAGAATTGGACACAATCGTTCTGTGCATTGCCCCTTCTACAAATAAATGTTGTGAGATTTAATTTCAATTTGGGATGGGAATCGAGAATCAGTGCTGTGGTGCTTGAACTATGGCAGACAAGAAAAGAGATTTTACAAGCAGGTTGGAGTTGGTATATTTGGACTTTACATCATGTTTTGTGCTTCTAGTCATTTGGTTTCAGCTTTCTCTTTCCCAGGAAAATACATGGAGGGCAAATTTATGATTATATTTTCAATGTTGCTCTCTCTGCATATATTTATAGTAATATAAGCTGAGTCTTGCAGGGGGGCAGTGTAATTCATCAAATCCATCATTTCATTACTGTGGACAGACATGAAAATATTAATTAGCTGGGTGTTATAATTTTGCGAAACTAATTATATAGAAAGAACATGGTTTTTCAGTCTATTTGGGATGATAAGAGGTAAAACCCTGGCTGCTACTGCTCAGCTAGTTCAGGGTAATTTTAGAGCATTATGGAGAAACTCAAATGGAGTGAGATTAAAAAATCATTATCACTGTTTAATGAACATCCATTGTCATCCTGTGATTTTAATATTTATACATTGTGGCAGTAATAAACCAACACTAAGAAGATTACAGATTTTTTTTCTCTATTTTGCTGCCTTGTCTAACAGACCATGTTATAGTGTCTGCTCATGACCAGTGATGGCTTGACATTATTGAATAAAGTATACAATGTAGTGTAAAAATGAAGCTGCATATCCTGTCTATGTACAGATACGCTGTGTTTGTCACTAACTTGCATCCGATAATTCAAAAAAGCAATAATCATGTTGGTGAATGAGCTGATATCAGTAATGACATGATGGAAATCATGCATTCAAGCTACAAACAATATAAAGTAATAATGATAATTTACATTTTTAAGTCAAACGATTTGTCATAGACTTTTAACATGTTTTAAAACTCACTGGTTTGGTCCAAGAGAGTCTTTTCCATGAAACAGAATTGACATGTCATCTAGATGTAAGTAGACTGCTCAGTTGCTGTTTGTAGTCAACAGAGTTAAATCCCTAATCTGCGATGACACTGAGAGATAGCCTTGGGCTTTATCAGGAAAGAAAAATTAGAGGGAGACTGAATATTTTAAAACTCAATTAACAACTTTGAAATGAGTGCAGCAGAATGTGCATTTCAATCACAAATCCAGAGTTAACATAGCAAGATAAATTGCTTAAACTGCTTGTGAATTATTTAAGGAGGATTTTTTTTTTCAGTTTTAATGTTGCTTGCCTTGAAGAAAACTATAAATGGCCTTTGGGAAATTTAAAAATAATTTCACCAAAACAATGTGCTCTGGACATTGAATTAATGTGGATTATTTCATCACAAAAATGGCCAGTCAAGTAGACATCATCCCCTTTTAATGCATTCAGTTAACTTTGTTCCCTGATGCTAAACATTCCAGTACAAATATATGCTTTATGCAGAGCTTTATAGCAATAAAATAATAGAACAAAGCGGAATATTATGAAGATGTTAGAAAGAGATTTTAAAGGCAATCCTTATCCTGAAAATATTGTGTCATTCCAACCATTCTCTGTACAGACCATGCCAGCTTGAGCACAGTTTCTATTAAAATGCTCTTTTTATTCATCATGCTTTGACCTGTGCACCCACAGCAAATATGAAAGACTTTCTGAGAGACAGAGACCTAGAAATTAAATTGTATGGTGTTAATTCACGCCACCTAGGCTTGTGCTTAGCAGGTCTATATGTACAGTATGTAAAGCTAACCAATACAATAGGTGACAAGAAGTCTATATGTAATAGTGCTAGAAAGACAAGTTTGTATTTTTTAACATGATAATCAGTTTTAATGGTATATTGATTATTTACAGTTTTTTTGTTGTGTTATGTTTGGAGTGTGAAGAAGGTTCTTGTTGAGGTTGCATGTAATGTTAATGTTGCTTTTGTCTTTGCTTAGTTGTGTTGGGCAAATATAACTGAGAAAACATGCTTTGTCTGGTTTTAATACAAGTTAGACAAATGTACACACACAGCATGACACACATCCAGACATGAGAGCTAGATGCTTCCTAACACCCATGATGTTTATAGCACTTGGAGCCGAGAGTTGGTTAGAATCCCACCAGTGCACTTATCTCTCAACTTCAAAATGATAAGCTGATGCAATGCCACCATAATGCAACAGTCTATTATCAGTAGGGTTGGTAGTAAAGCACTTTGCAATGTAAACTGATAGCATGCTGATGAAGGTTCTCAAACAGTATTTCCCACAAATACATTAGTTGTTGTTGAAGTGTTAACACTGTCCTGCCACTGACTCTGTGTCTGATGCAGGAGTGCTGTCAGTGTCGCTACAACTTGAGTTGACAATTTAACTTTTCGGACTTAGCTTTCAGGGACTGTTATTGTGCATGCTGGCTCACTGCCATACTGTTGTGACTTAATCAATTATCAAAACTTGTTATCTTTCATTGAAAAAATACCAACATAATCTTTAATAAATGTTATATTGACGTTGCCTGCCAATCAAAATAAACAACACCAACACTGTTAGGTGGTGGAGCTGGTGGTAACCACCCACTGTCTCGAAGCACCTTCACCTCTTTATGTCTCCCTGACATCCTCTTCAGCCCCTCTAGGTTCATTTATTTATCTATTGAGGTTTAATGCGTGCAGGGTAATTAGGAGTGGAGGATGGAGTCTGTTCCAGATTGCATCAGTAAACACCCTGAACAGATTGCCAGTGAATGCCAGACTCTATGTTTTAACAATTTATAATTTTTATACTGAAAGAGTGCAGTTTTCAAATCGCAAGTGCTGTAAGTTTATTAAAGAGGCCTTAACAAGCCATAAAAGCATTTGATAAAGGAACGGTTGGACTGCAGATTTTGCTGGATAGTGTTGCCAGCAAGTTTTAAATCTCAACAGCAATATCCAGTCAGAAAAATCACAGTCAGATGTTTTCCTCAAATCGTTTGGCACTAGCATAGACTAATATTTATAACCCAGGGTCTCAGAGCCAGTTTGCTGATGAGAAAATGTAAACTCCACATGGAATGCATAAAACCATGTTGTCTTTGGGAATGTGTGTAAGTTGTCATGGTAGATAGTGTCTGCTGCTGTAATATATTGTCTGAGATCGTCAGTCTGGTTTGGCAACAGAGCATGTGAGCAGTGTTTCTCTCTGTCTTCTGATTGATGATCTCAGTTACTTGTTGGCAGCTGTTTGTTTGACATTGTGCTCTGATTTTAGATCTAGTTACAGCAGTACATTTAGTAATATCATTAACAATATTAATTTATTGTAGAACAACTCTTAGTATTGTGTACTGTTAATGTAAACACAGTGGGGAGTTAACTGTAGAACATAGTGAACTGTTTGAGAGGTGCAGTGTGCAGCATACTGTCCTGATTTGGGGACTGACACCTGCACTTATGTGATGCCCTTATTCACCTAGAAGCTGACAGGTACTGTAACACAAACACATACATGCATGTAGGCATTGGTAGTTTTTTGTTGATGCAATTTTAGTCCTCCACACTGTTGAACCAGAGTTATACTTTCCTTGTTGTCAGAGAAAACCATTACATCACAAATTTGTTTAGCTGTATAGTGCTTTCAAGCTAAAACTACATTTTGAATCCTCTCAAATGTATTGCTGCTATGTCAGAGGAATTAAACGTAATTGTCGATCAGTGAACCTTTATCACGCCTCTTTATCAAGACCAGTGGGGACAAGTTTCATTAGAAATTCCTCACTCTCTCTCAGATAAAAGAAAGCTTTTAATGGGAGCTTTCATTAACTTCCATTTTGCATGAACTTTGCTTTTATTTTTGTATAATGGGTTGCATAGATATTGAACTTGGTTCCTGTTTGTGTGAGATGGATTGTTGATAAAAAAGGTTTTGTTATGGATAGAGATAATGCATTTGAATGGAAATGCCCTCCTTTGTTTCCTGCCTCACCCAGTGTTTCCTATAAAAGCCCACCTATTCCATTTTAGTTTATTAGATGATTATGAGCTGCACAACAACACATTCAATTTTGGGGGCCTGGGGTGAAAGTGACCCAGTGTCACTCCCTTGCCCAAACCATTCCCACACTGATCCAGAGGATGGGAGTTTGCAGCAGTTTGCCAGAAAGTCCTCTCTACATGGTCTGGTGCACGTCGTCAACAAGGGATCCTCTCTAGTCCAGCGTGGCCTCTGGATGTTTGCTTTCATTGGGTGTCTCAGCTTCTTCGTCTACCACAGCATTAGCGGGATCGTGTACTACTTTCAGTTCCCTCATATCACCAAGCTCAGAGAAATGGTGGCGCCAGAGAAAACCTTCCCTGCCTTTACATTCTGTAATTTAAATCCTCTTAGAAAGTCTGCACTCACTGCCTGTGACATAGAGCATCTGAGCGAGATCTGGCATATACCTGCAAAGCATACAGAGAACATCACAAGTTCTATGAATGAAGTGAATAGGGAAAGTTTCAAAAACCTCAATGGGACCAAAGCAGAGATACCATGGTGTGGCCAGTTTGACTGGAAGAAGTTATACGACCGTTCAGCTCACCGCCTGTGGGACATGGTGAAGTCTTGTCGCTTTAAGAAGGCCCACTGCACGGCTGAAGACTTTGAGTCTGTGAGTAATTTTCTCGCTTGCCTTTGAACTTAATCCTTTCAGCAGAAGTTTTGGCCTTAAGGCTCTCACAGTTGTATGGGTGATATGAATAAACCAAGAAATATGCATATAAACCACAGTGTATTGAAGAATCAAAGACTTCCCCTCTGATTTTTTTTTACCTGGTTTCAGAGTGTGATTGGTTTCATAGGAGATGGACAATTGAGTTATAGTTATTTTCTTCCAGTATAGAGGATGTGTGCATTGCCTCATTTTGGACAAGATCACTGGGAACTTTTTCATCTATGAAGACAGTAACTAGACATCAAAGCAAAAACCTTTTTCTGTTTGATGTCCGTGTCTTTTTGTATTTTTTCTGCATCAAATCATTGTATTTCTGGCTAGTGGTCTGCTCTCAAACCTACCTACCATACTATAAATGCGTGTGCTTCTAGTTTATTCAAGTGTGCCATAGATTGTGTTCATACTCAGCTTTTTGGTAAGCTAGTTTAAAAGACCAGATTTTCAAAGACTTGTTTTTCATTTGAAGAGACATGTGCATGATACTTGTCAAACAGGCGCACCAGCCTGAGAGTGCAGTTCGCCTGTCATCTGTGACACATCTTGCATGCAGTCACTAAAATTCCCCTCTATTCCTAATGCATTTCCATTTTAGTGAGGATAGTGCATGTAGAGGAGGAAGTGATATGTGTGTTTAATTGTATATTCTTATGGATTTACTAAGGTTCATGCACTTTGCTAGGGACAGTTCAGCATGGAAAATTATCCATGTTGAAAATCATTTTCAGTATTTGTATATTTCTAAGTATACTAAAGGAAAGCTGTTGTAGAGAAGAGAACATTTTAATCCAATTTTTATTCTTATCCTACACAGAAATATCAACCCCAGAAAAAGTGTAAATGCACCACGCAAAAAAATGCAAGGGGGTTTCACAGATTTAGCTTTAAAAAGCTAAGCAGCAATTAGTGTAATTGCTGAAAGCTAGAAGATATTGGTTGAGTCAGCTGTATTGGGGTCTGTATCTTGTGTGCATGGTGACTTGCAGTCAATGAGAGACTAACGGTGAACTCTCATTCAAACCAGTGAATCTTGATTGGCTGATATAACATCCACATTGTACTTCACCCATTATTTTGTATTCTGGTGTGTAATTTTATAAATATGTATGTAATAAGTCTTCTATTTGTGATTTGTTTTGTCAAATGTTTGTTTATATATGTTTCAGTAAATCATTGGAAAAGAGCGCCCTTTATTCAGACAGAATGGGCAAAAAGCCATTTCAGTTTTAATGGAAGATGCAGTGCCACTTTGACCTGCACTTTTAAGAAAAAATTTGGTTTATAGTTACTTTTGTCGATCAGACAAGAGTTTAATATTCCTGTGAGTAGCTTCACGCACTACCCATCCTCCACTTCCTGAATTTCTTCCATTTCCTTCCCTGCTGAAAGGGTTATTTCGGGGGAGTTTTCGATCATTCCGCATTGAGGGTCTAGGGACAGCTGGTGTCATATGCTGTACAGATTGTAAAGCCCCTTGAGGCAAATGTGTGATTTTTGATATTGGGCTATATAAATAAAATTGACTGACTGACTCATATAGGAACATGAAGTGACGGCCCTACAAGAGTATTTACTACACATACTGTATGTTTGACTGGTCCCTCTTTTTTTCAAACATGAACTCTCTTTCTGTGTGTAAACTCAAGTCATCTGATTTCTTGCAACAGGAGTTGGGTGGATTATTCTAAGAGATCTAAGATTATCTAAGAGCATCAAGGCAGATTAACTCTTCCCCTATGGTGTAAATAACCCCACCAATCTCTTCGCATCCATGGCAGCAACTCACAAGGCATTAAGTTGTGAAGACTTTATCGATAGCTCTTGTGTTTGGGGGTTTAATTAAAACCCTGCTCACTCAGAAGGCAGTGTCACTGCACTGAGATATCTTTCACAAAAAAGATCAGGTTTTATCATCATGTTTGTCACAACCTCGTGTTAATATCTGTTGAATTACAATGTTGGCAAATCATATTGATGACAGCCATATCTTAGAAATATTGCACAAGAAAAAATGTCACATCCAATATATATGCGAGTGAGGAAATACTGAAGTCTTAGTAAAACCCTAATGAGTTTCTGGCTTACCTTCCCAGAATAAATAATTTTTTTTTGTTTTACCAACACTGTACCAGCATCAGATGGTCAAGACTAGCTTTACATTGATGTGGTGTGAGGCATCTCTCTTTAGGCTGGTGGAAAACTTGAAATTGGTTTGCTTTAAAATTCCTATCTGTGGCCCTGAGGGTAGAGGGAGCATGCTGCTTGACACCCTCCATGTTCCAGTACATGTGGGAGTTTGCTTCTCTGACTTTAAAGTGTAATTGACCTCTGGGTTGTAAATTGCCATTTTATTCATTAAGGTAATAATATAAATAATGTATGAAAATACAACAAAAGTGTTTTCTAATTAAAATGCTGACCTTCTACTTACATTCTTATCAGCAAATGACAAAATAAGGTCATGTAAGAAGACACAGCCTGGTAGGACAATCTAAGCATCCTGTACATATTTTCAGATATTATTTCCTTACATATACGACAGGCAGACATTTGTAATCTGAGCAATACATTTCATTTTCTGTACAACTTTAACAGAAGTAAATACTGCATTTGAATATTTAGTGAATTGTTGCCCTCTGCTCGTTGTGTTGACCTCTGGTACTGCTAATCATTTGGTCAACAACAATAGTTCCTGTCAGGATTTGATCCCATTAGGAAGCTGAATCACCCATGTGAAGACAAATCACCCATTGACTGACCTCAGATCAGTGCTACCATCCTTACTTTAGGCTCAACTGTTACATATATATAGCATACGGGGATTTTAGCAACATGTTAACAAACACACATGTCGCTTTAAGGTTTGTTGCTTTAGGAATTTAGTTTTTGAAATTGAGGTCTCAGTATATTAGTTATTTAACTGGGAGCAAATGCTCCTTAGATTTTACTGCACTGTACATCTAGAACAGAGTAAACACAAGTGTCCGTTACCAGTCCAAACTGTCTCCTAACAGTCAGCAGTGGTCTGTCAAGAGAAATCCTGACTCACTTTCATCAGATCTATTGCTTCTTTTCCTCTCCGGTTATCAAGCGTCAGACTTGCCAGGTTTAACATGAGTGTGTTTGTCAGTGTTTCCCATTCATTAACTAATGGGAAACTAGTGGCGGGGCCCGCCACAGATTAATTTCATCCGCCATATTCTCATAATGAACCAATTTTTTTTTTCCATCTCTCACTCCGCATTAAACTAGAGAAACAACGCAAATCAATGATCCCGTTTGTGTCATGCTTCGGCTGTTACTTCTGAGCACTTCTCATCCCTGTGTGCCTTCCCCTGGTATGATTACTGTGATGCCTTCCACCTGTATCTTGTTAGCATCTTCCCTTCAGTGTATTTTGTCTCAGATCTCCATAGTTTGTTTGACAGTTCATCTTGTCTTCCCAGCCAATGATACTAGCACCCTCCCAGCGTTAAGTGCAGATTGTCCTAGTGTTTATTCTCGGGTGTTTATATTGTGTAACTTTTTGAGCTTTATCTCCCTTAAGTCTTTTCTGAATGCCCTCCAGTGAGAAAATAATTTTGGTTCCTAAAGACTGTACTGTGTGGATTTTCTGCAAAACCAGATGTTTGTGGTCAAAATTAAGAGCTCTTTGATCCAGGGACAGCCATGCATTTCCCATCATGCTCTGGGTCTTGCAGTCAGTGGAGAGCAACTGCGGCCCCTGCGTTGTGCATCAGGAGTTCAGCTGAAGGCATTAAGGTTACAGTAGACCAACAACAATAAAGAAATATATATATATAATATAATATTTATATTATATATAATCTAAATATATTAATATATTGCAGTAGCTGTGTTTCTCTCGTGTTTGATTGTAATTGCTTGCCAACATAGGTCATAATACTGATTGTACTCCATAAAGATATTGCTTAATGTAGTATATTAGCTATTGAGAATACCACAGACACTTCTTACATATTAAGTTCAGGCAAAACTACAAAACTAAATAAATATAATTGTCTGCAATATAAGTGCACAATTATGAGAATATTTTCATGATTGAAAGCATGATTTGTTCTCTTGAAACTATAATAATTAAATTCCTACCAGAATCTTTTTTTTTGTTCATTATAGACAGGCACAGTTGTCTTAGCCTCATTACTGTGAATGAAAAACAGTACTGATGCATTAGTAGTGAAATACAAAGATTCTAAAAACATTAGCTTAAAACTGGACCTAGGTTAGATGGCTGCCATATGGTTCCATATTTTGGATTGGCAAATTAGTATTATATGTCACATCTATTGTTTTATATCTATGGTTTGAGGAATGTGGTTAACTAACTAGCCTTGATTATGTAGTGTGACTTGTGTAAGTTGTCATGTGGCAGATTTTTGATTAAAGTGCAAGTAGTTTTATTGCCAGCTTTCATTCACAGTGAGTGTCAGATTCTTAATTTTGCTCTCAAAGTGCTGATTGATGGTCATGCCCCCGGACCCCCTGAGAGGGTTCGGGGTCCTCCCCCAGGATCTCATGAAATCCTGTGGCAAATAGTGTCTGTAACATGGTGACGTCATGTTACATGATATATTGGATATCATGTCTGTCTGACACTGCTCTCTAGTTGACTTGGCACTGAATCACTATACAATTACTTCAATTTTGAATACTGATTGGATTACGGTTTTAGTGAACGTTGAGTCACTGATGATTTTCTGTGACACAATTTAAGGTTTGTCAGAGCAAAGATGGGATGAATAACCAATCCACCACCTGGGGTCAGATGTATGATACATACGCACCAACAAAACTAATAAATATGCAGTTCTGTCTTTGTGCATACAGAGTTTTAGTTGTGACTTTTAAAGTTAGTTGAAGTGTACTTCTGGTATTCAGACAAAATCTGATTAGGCTGAGGCTGGTTATAAAAAGGTAAGTAAGGCTTGAGGTGCTACATGGCGCGTGTGAACATTGATTTAGAATTGAAGCATATTTGTGTGTATCACGGTTTCTTGCAGTAACCCAGCTAGCATAGGCAGGCTTCTCAAAACCAAGAGATAATACTGGGATCCTCATGTGAATGTGGAAATGATATTTAGTGAACATATGGAGCAAACGATGCATTCTGTGAATTTCCCACTAACTGTCTAACTATTGTACTGGGCAGTGGATTGAGGCGTGCACTTGATTTTGGAGCTGTTAAAAAAACTATTACCTTCAGTTTTTATTTGGAGCCACAAACATGCAGAAGTGGAAAATGCAATTTCAAAGACCGCTTTAGGCATCTGTCTATTTTACTCGTGGTCATAGGTTGTGGCTTTAATAGTAAAATTGTGTTACCCACAGAGACCAAATGTGGAATTTCAGTGCAGGACATTGAACTCATGATAAAGTAACACTACATATTATAGCTGGCAGTTACAGTTATCATTTCTAGAGTACCAACCATAATAACTTGAATTTGTATTTTATTAATATTCAATTTTTGAGGGGATTTTGATGTAAGTTGCCTATATGAAAATGATATACATTAATGTCACACTTTGCTTAACCCTTGTGCTACCTTGCCAGGTCATATTGACCCAATGGCCCATTGTCTTGACCCAGTGTCTTCTCCACAGGGTAGCACAAGGGTTAAGATCATTTAGAACTACATAATGATTAGGATGCCTGTCATTTGAATCAAGTTTTAACTAGATCTATGTAGCTTTGCTTTACATTATGTTCTGGAAAGACAAGATGTGCAAGTGTCCTTCAATCCAAGCACTTTTTGTTGGTGAATATTTAGGAGAAGCCCATGTGTCCAACTCTACCCACAGGTAAACAGAGATGTAATGAATACATTTAAGATGTTGTCATGTAGGGTAAGCATCACCATTTCCTGCTCAGCAAGTATCCATGGCAACTCTAATTCTGCAGGTTGGACCAGATCACTGGTGGCAGTTCTTTCCAACTGATGCATACTTTTACCAAATTGACCTTTATCAAAACCCTGAGCCATATTAATCATCAGTTTAGTCTCCATTTAGGTTGTGTCCTGACTTTGTGGAGTCATATTGATTTATAAAGCCGTCTGCAGGGAGGCACCAGACAAAAGCTTTTCAAATAGGACTGAATGGCGCCATTTCCTTATGTATGTAAGGGGGAATAAATAAGTAAATAAATTGGTAACATCATAACTCACTTTACTATCAAGGCTTTGCTGTGTCTCTGTACGTTATACAGGATCCATAGACTTTAAATGGTGGCCATTTGGCTTCACTTTTCCAGGTTTTTTTTTGTTCTAAGACATTGTCAGCTCAGGGATTCTGTCAGAAAGACAGAAACATAATATCTTAGACAACTATATTAAGGTGGACATACACACTGATAACACTGGTTTTACAGAATTACAACCGTGGTTTTGTTTAGGAAATGTAGAGAGTAAAGGAACATGAGAAAAATTATATTAGTTTTTTTTTATATGTGAATATGTGTAAGCCAGCTCATTTTAAACTAATTTTGCATTGTGGGTCTATAGATTATCTTTACATTTGAGGTGCATGACCATGAAGCTCTTTACTCCCATTGATCTCAAACAGCAACTATTTGTCTGGTGTGTAATGACCTTTATAAGTTGCTTCTAAAAACGTTATCTTTGTGTTATGAGCAAGTGCACCTTCTCTCTGTCTCTAACTCACTTATACGCAACTAATGCTCTAGAAATAGCTTGATTAATGAACAATTATGTAAAAATGAGTTTTTTCATCTCCATGTATTTATCTAGTTTGTGTACTCTTGAAACGGTTCCATTCATTCAACACTTAGATTTAACTTCATAACTGGCCTGTAACTATATTGTTTAATTGCATATTTATATTGTTCAAACAATTTCCCTCACGGGATCAATGAAGTACATCTATCTATCTATCTAATTACCTAACATGAATCACTGCGTTGGGTTACACAGCTCATTGGATATTCTAATTTAGTAATTTGGGGTTTTTTGTAAGCCAGGAGATGCATGTTCTCAAAAGCACAGAACAGATCATCCACTTCTCTTCTCTGTGTATAATTAGATTCAAATGCTGTTCTCTGATCGTTGACAACACATTATCCTCTATGTCAGTCCCACAAGCACCATTAGGGTGAGTGGCCCTGCTTTGTCTTTTTTTTTCTTCATCTTTAGCTGTGACCCGAAAGCTGTTTGCTAAGCAGAGGAATCGAGAAAGGATTCACTTAGAAGAAATGACAGGCTAATAGTGTTTAATGAGCTGTTTTGGCATGATGTCGTCCTCCCGAGCTTGTTTGCAGAGCAAGGCTATCTGACACGGCCCATCTGCAACCCCCAACTATGTCTATGTGTATCTCTGGCAAGCATCTGTGGCTTTGTGTGTGTGTGTGTGTGTGTGTGTGTCTGCAATTGTATCTTGTGTTTTTGTGTATATGTGTGGCTGTGATCAGAGAGGGACAGGCTGACACAACTAATGGAGAGAGATGTACAGTGGGCAGACCTGGCAGTGCACAAGAGGCTTTCAGCTCCTTAGCCTTGATTCAGAAAGAGTGATGGTCTGAGAAGACCCCAGTTATACTAAAATCACTGGCAAGATAAGAGCTCTAAATGTGTTGCTAAGAGGAAAGACGTGATTTGAGTGAGATAGTTATTGACCACGATGAGAAGCAGACCTCCCACACATGTCCCAGCAAAAGGCCAGCAAGAGACTAGAGGTCTCTAAACTTGGATATACATATCTGTACTGAAAGATCAACTTCTCCTCTTTTTTCACAAAGACACAACATACTCTACAGATTCATTTGCATTTTCAATTCAAGAGTTTGTCATTTAGATGACAAATCAGCCACTTGTTTGTCAACTAGTTGTAATAGAACTTTTAGTATGTTCACTCATGATTGTGTCACTAAATATATTTATAGCCAAAGTTTTGCAAATGATACAGTGGTGAATGGGCTGAGCTATGACAACAACATGGATGCGTTTCAGTACAGAGGTGAGAGAACTTTCTGTTGTTGTGGTGCAGAGATAACAATGTACACTTCAGTGTAGACAAAAACAGATAGATTATTGATTTCAGGGAGCACAATGTAAACCACTCACGAGTAACTATTCAGGGCACAGCTGTTGAGTCTGTGACCTGTTTAAAATTCTTGCGAATACAGATCTCCAACTGTCTTACTTGGTCTGAAATCTCTGTTTACATTCTCAGCAAAGTTCAGCAAAGGCTTAACTTGCCCTGGTGTCTTAAAACGTTTGGTATAGCTGCAAAGATTGTAGTTTGCTTTCCAAATGTTTTGATAAAACTACTGTAATTCGAAGAGTTACGATAACAGGCTCGCTTATACTGTCCTATCCCAATATGGATTTAGAAACACAAAAACTCTAAAGCACTGTGTAATTGTTGATTATAATGTTTACAAAATACATTTTGGAGATGGTAAATCCAAGGGCAAAGATGGGCAGATACAGGGTGTGACTTTCAGCCAGGTTCTGCACAGTTAAAACAAGTGAAACGGTGGGATGATGAACCACAGTAAATCGACTGACTGACAAACAGGAGTGGCTGAACACTGCTAAAAGCTTCACCTTTAAGAAACCGTTTGAGTAACAATTGTATGCTATTTGAAGTACATACAGGAAACAGGCAGACTGATTTAACTTTCAGTCCTGAAAGAGACAAGAAATGGTTACAGTAAATGGTTATACACTGGATATGAATGAATAAATGAATGAAGTCTAATGTACAACGAACCTCAACAGCCACATTCAATGTTACAGTGAAATGCAGATAATGCAGTGTATGTATTTTATATTAGCTTATCTACTGGGGAAATTCTGTTTGTCATGTAATTAAGGAAGTCTTGCATACCTAAATGTTACAGAAAGGTATGCTCCCTGCTTGAAATTCATTTCCATGACCACAGTGAACTTTGAATTTAATAAGCTATTATCACATAATCTGTATTATAGTTAAATGCAAGAACTACTGCAGACGCACACTCACAAAAGGAAAGTCTAATGAGGTTTGCACGACTTATTGTCTGTCTTGCAGTCAGCTTCATTTATAGCCATGCTAAATTGATTTGGAAAATATTATTAAACCTACTGAACCGTCCTTTCTCTAATTATCACAGAGCAACTTCAACATTTAAATTACATATATATATATATATATATATATATATATATACAACCACGCACAGTGAAGCTGTTTCATTCTGCAACCCAAACTAAACCTTTTGAGCCCCCCTCTCTCATCTCTGTGCTGCTGCATGTCCAGAATGTTAAACTGCTAAAGAATACAGCCTATTTCTAAGGCTTCCTCCCTCTTCCCTTGTATTTAAACTGGAAAATCACCATACACCCACCTTTGGTTGATGCTTAAGTGTGTATTGAACAGCTAAAGGGATAAAGTCCTAACAGCTTAAGCATCCAGAGCCATTATGATATTTTTCCAGGCCTTCGTCCTTTTGCAAGACCATAAATATGAGCCCCCCAAAATCAGAATTATGACATTTAGATGCATAGATTAAGCATATTTATTTGCAATGTGTTTGTTCTTGACATTCTGTTCTGTAGCCACTTGAGCTTTACAGCTATAGCTTTAGCTATTTAATATGTTGTAATTGTGAGCAAACACATTGTAAACACCCAACTATGTTAAAGTATACAATATTCATATTATAAAATGTCTGTACTGCTCTGTTGATCCTGTTAAACACAACCCTCCGTATCCAAAAGTCAGAATCAGCAGTAACTGTGTACTTTGTGATACTTGCATAAACACACAGAGGTTTGGTGTAAACCTCTAGAGTGGTTGGTAACTTCATAATGGATCACATTCCTGGTCAGATGATAGGCTTCTTGTATTATCTTGTTTTAGTTGAACCAGACTTTGTGTTTATGGTGTGTTGATAATGGCAGATAAGGTACAGGTTGGCTCTGTAATTTAAAGGGGATGGACACTAATTTACACTGAAAGACACTAGCTGTAATTTGTTCCTCTTATCTATATGGATGGCCGTCTGCATGGTGTGCACTATAACTGGCGCTGCTTCCAACATTAGCGCTGCTATGGAGACAGGAGGGCGGACAAGGTCTCATCCAAATCCATCAGTGAGTCTGAGTTATTCAGCCCTGCCCTGCTCTGGACAGGCTCATACGTAGAATTCATACCAAGGGAGAGGCGCTGCTAAATCATTCTACATCAGACGGCAGCTTTAGAAAATCAATGCTTCTTCATTTTTTTCCTGCAGACAGAAGTGCACTGGGTGAGAAGAGGAGGATGCAGAGTGAAGAAGGAATAGTGTTTGTCTGTGTGTAAAGGGTGGATATCATCTTAATGTTAATGAAGATGAAGGGGTCATAGAGGCAGCGTCAGTAAGCAGGAGACGAGTACACATAGCCAAGGCCTCGACAGCGGGGGCTACCTTGTGGAAATGGTTCACGGGGCATCACATCGAGCCACATGCTTCATAAAGTGCAGTCACAGTAACATGAGGGGGGTCACGCTGAGCCAAGCCTGAACTATGACCTTGGAGCCAAAGGTAAAAGCAAAACACCTGTTCTGTGGCTTAAAACACCCACATGTCCACATGCACTAACCAGCTAAAAGGATGAAATGGAAGCCAATGACACTGAGACTAATTCACAAACGTTTTCTCATTTTTCTATTGATACTTCCTACAGAAACTTGAGCAGGAAAATTAAGAGAACCATCAAACATGAGCCAGGCACACAGACATGAAAATGTTGGTGAATCACTTTTGATCTCAAATTAGATGCCACAATAATCCTATATGAGGGCCTCTTTTTCCAGTCTTTTTATTTATTTGTCTTTATTTAATCAGGCAAGTCAAGTGTAAGAAGAATAACATGTAACAAAAAACATTACATAAATCACATGCAGTCTAGCACACAAGCATCGGCAGATAGCAACAGCATCTGGCAATACAACAAGACAGGACAACAGTGAGCAGCAATCAGACAAAAAATGAGTGGGTCGGAAAACAGCTGCATGTATCTGCAGTCCCCTCTGTGAAGTGAGAATTAAAGAACATATGAGGCTAAATAAGTGAAAACAAACAAACACAATAGATGAAACACAATAGTGCATCAAGAGCAACAGCTGTGCACAGAGACAGAGTTTGGGAGCCAGTCACCAGTGTAACACCAGCTCAAACTGCATGTGGAAGTTTAAAAGAAGTAGTTTAATTTGAAAGAAGAAACCATAAAACATCTGTCAGCTGCCAGAGAGAGGGGCCGGGGGCCTGGGGGGTGGCAGGCAGGCAATTCCCAAACAACTGAAATGAAGGAGCACATTGGATGTTTAGTTGGAGAGACTGGACTTTTGGCTGTGTCACAGGACAGTGAACTGTAAGCAGAACATCCCACTAATGCCTTACATTCATCATTCACTTATGTTGTTAGGAATCCATTTTATTTCCAGGACTAGCTGTGAAGAAATCTATTGTAGTGTTTACACAATCTAATATTAAGCAAATTACCAATTGGTGTGATGTAGACAATAGGTTATGTTTCTGTTGACAAACTGTCTTAAAAATACAGAAAAATCTTAAAAGCTGTAACACTGTTAGAATATTTTATTATCTGTTTTCCCCAAACCTCAGTTATGCATTATTTACTATTCCATGACCTAGAACCTCCTGCAAAATTTAAATAATAAAACATTTCTGTTTAATAATAACCCCAATCACACATGCAACATTTCTGCCAAAAAAAGGAAGTATTTTTAAAAGGTCTTGATTTATGGGTAAAATCAATCTGATAAATGAAGTCAGGATTAAATCTGAGCATGTGAAGCTTTCATAAATAAGGCCAGCTGAGCATTTTAAATTATTTAATTCAAAAGTGTGATCTGTGGGAAGTAAGTAGAGAGAAAACTGCTGAAAAGATTATCATCACTAAATTTTGAATGTGTGTTCAGCACGCGCTTAAAAACGACAATATGTGTGTTTTCAAGTTGTGCAGTACAGTAGCAGTTCTCAGAACAGCTTAGAACTTAGCTTGATGTCTTCCAAAAACAGGAGTTACGACAGATGAAGCCCAACTGTTCTCTCTGTCCTCAGTGTTACTACTATCACATCGCTCACCAGCTCAGCAGTAGATTTATATCCTTGGTTTGGTGCTCAGACCTTCTCAGGTGAGTGAAGGTAGAAACTTCAGTCTTAGTAGTAGAGGCAGTAAGCAAGAGAAATAATGGACTGGAAATGGTTTTCTGCATCAGATCATGAGTGATGGCACTTATTCACTGGAGAGACAGGCCTCTACAGTAGCTGTCATACTAATTGTTATTGTTTTTTAGTTTAAATATTAGAAAAGGTGAGGACTAAAACAACAAGGGCATTATTCTAAATTGTCGGTGTGATACAAAGTGTCTAAGTGCGTACTACTTTAATTGAATTCAATCATTTTGATCAAGAAGCTGCAGGGATCTATTTACCGGCCTCTTTTAGGAGATGGTCAGTTGAGCGGAGAGTTTCGCATGGAGTTACAGATTAAACTTACTGCATTTTTGTACACACGGAAGTGAACACACATCCGCTATGCCTACCTCTCACAGATTCCCACGAGGGCCGTGCTCTCTTTGCTTCAACAGACTAGCCAGATGGACAATGGGTCAAATTTGGAAAATGTCATTAACAATGTTTATTACTACTGAAACCAATCACACCGTGGTTATCTCCATCTGAGCTGTGTTGCAAGTTAGGTATTTTATGGAATTTGTTTCAAAGTGAGTTTTCATATGTGCAGGTGTGTGCTTCACATCAAGGACACATTTATGCACTGATTTGTGGTAAAGAGAGGTCCCTGTAATGCTTCTCTTGTATATGATCTATTGCCAAGATATTCTGTTATTAATTGTGTAAACAAAGGAATATTTGCAATGACTTTTGAAATAATTGGAGTGAGTGACAGTTGAGGATGGCTGATTTGTATATACCTTCAAAATGCAGGGAGGAAACAAATTCTTTATCTGAAGTGTTATTAAACAGATCCTTTTTAGCTTTTTTAATTCCAGTACATAAAATCATATGAAGTCCTTTCCCAGCTAATTTGCATCAGAAATAGCTTGCTTGCATACTAAGTCTTGAAATCCAGGGTCTTCTGAACCCTAAGGGCTTGCATATACATTGAATACTTTATTGTTGATATGTTAATGCATGTTTCAAAGCACTTCTCTGGTGACCTTATCACCGCACTCAGATTTCTAAGCTTTTTTAAAAACAGCCAACCTGAGCAATAATGTGTAATTATTTCAACAAGTGTCATTGTCATTTATTCAGTAGCTGCATGGCTGGGTAATGTACATGTTGAAACTTGAAGGAATCCGTTTATTATTTTTATTGATATTGCACAGTATGCGGGCTGTTTATGATTTACAACACAGACATCACAAGCATGTGGTTGCAGGGATGGGAAGTTCACGCATCTCCACTTCCTCCTATTGTACAAAAATGAAGCCAAAATATCCTGGATATGGGATCTGCCATCTTGTGTTTGTGACATCATTTGAAGACACAGTAGAGATCCGAGGTACTGATACACCCACCTGACCCAAACCTGATCACACACACAGTCATGATGTGACTGCATTTTCATTGCATCAAATAACTCATTAGACCCAAACTTATCAGAAAAATTAACACTTGAACAAACACTTTCAATATTCACAAACACAGCTGGGCACAAACTCATAACTTTCATATAGCAGGATTTAAATATCAGTCTTTCTCGAAACCCCATAAATCAACTCATCAGTTGGTCGTGGACTAGACAGTCAACCTTTAGAAAGTGGACTTCAGTCGTTAACCCCATATAGAATATATCTTATCTTGGTGGCCTGCCACAATTATATATGATGATCTGTCACTGCAAAAATTGTTGAAAATTATCCCATCTAAGATTAAAATGGCCTCACTTGGTTGTCTTGCCTGTTGTGTGTTGACCTTTTAGAGCATCCGTGACAAAATGATTGGCCTCACGACACTTGACTTATCTGTCTTAGCTGTGTGGAAGCTGCAGACTCTGCCATACAGGTGTTGTCTCTGATCCTCTCAGGTCAGACTGCTATCCATCAACAACTGTCACTCATTACCTGTGATCAAAGCTAGCTAAAAAAACATCAATGATGATCTGACAGAAGGGGTGGGCTGGCCCTCTGGAGCAGTGGGATTTCCTCGTTGAACAGTGAATCAGGCAACACTGATATAAACAGAAAATTGTCACTTAGTGTTTAGTAGTCCTGCGTCAGACTGGAGGGTGGGCTTTGTCTTTCTTCCTCTGCCACTTTGCTTCTGATTCCACTTGTATATAACATTAAAATGAAAAGGACAAACTGATTAGTTGTGACTAAACTGCAACTTTGTCGACAAAGGTGGTGTAAGTATAACACGTTTTCTACATCAACTGCATAGCAAAACACCAGCAGCAGCTGCAGTCATGACTCTGTGTCTACTGGATCCATTCAGCAACAAACTGCTGCATGCAACAGCACCAGCCCAACACACGGAACATGTAGTTACACACGTGTAGCTGGTCTGCTTTAATATATGCTACAAAATCTACATTGTGTATATGGAGTTGAAGGAAGTGAGGACCACTGCTCTCAACTGGGAGACTTAGTCTCTTCTTCCAATAATAAGTCAGTACAACAATGTCATAAGACACTGCTCTACCTCTCCTCAGCAAGTCCTTCAGTAAATACCAGACTATTAAAGTGATCCCTAAAAAAAGATTTACCCTATTGTTCAGCATCTTTACCAGTTTTTAACACTCTAAAAATGCACAACAAAGCAATAAAATGAAGCATGGCGCCATTGAGGGTTATGGTTAGCATTGTTGTACCTCGGCAGAGTTTAAAAAAAAGGTTGCATCTACCTTAATTAATCACTGATTTGGTGCTCCACCCAGTGAGCATGATAAGTGACTCAAATCAAACACACTCACAATGTTGTGTGACCTGATGGGTCTGGCTAACATGCTAAATGCTAAAATGCTTATAATAGATCTGTGTTGTTTGGTCTGGTGATGTGTCAGTCTGTTTCATTTATGTGGCTTAATAATGACTGTTTGTCCTGCTGCGGTGTCCAAAGACTTTTTGTTTTGTTGAGTTTTGTCCTCTTTTCTAGGTAATTCTAGTAACCTGTAATTCACAGAGGAACGTGGTTGTATATTGATAACCTGTTGTATGATCAAGCTTCAAAGTTCTATAGAAATGGAATTTATTAGACTTTATTAGGACTTGTAGCAGATGTTGTTCTACAAGTCTATATTTATAACATTTAATGCAATTTATTTTGTAGCCTAAAGGTGTTTTCAATGTATCAATAGTATCACATATCATCATGTAATGTCTCTTGCCTCTATTTTAAATGTAACTAATGTTTACTCAGAGTACATTTAACAGTCCTACATTTTACTTTAATGAGTACATTTTCACACAAGTACTCTTGAAAGTAACAGTACTTTTATTTGAGTACAATATTTTAGTACTCTTTCCATCCCTTCACAGCCCACATACTGTTTGACCACATCTTCACATTATCGGCCCCAGCTTTGCCCCAACCCTTGACCTCTGTCACTTTTACACATGTTTACATAAAACAAACGTGAGGGAGTAAAGTGGACCAGAAACCCCGCCTTTCACCACATCACACACCCATGATCGCAGCCTTATTTACAGTCATCTCCCACAACCCTTGATTGATGGCAGTCATCTCATTAACGCCACAGCAGTCCAAGCCCTCCTAACATGTCTGATCGGCACCTCCTCCCTTGCTAAGGCTGTTGCACTGCAATTAAAAGTCCCCTGTAAACCAAGTGTACTCCAGAGAAAGGGAAATGGACCGTACCATTGCCACTACTTTGCAGCTTTGATGTTGTTTTAGAAAGCAGCAAAGAAAATGTAAAGAGGCAAGTGGGGAATGGGGCAAAGGAGAGAAGCTAGAAGGAGGGTGTTGGTATGATGTGAATGATTTATTAGTGTAGCTGGACACTTAATAATTACTTAACACACACACACATAGATCACCTTTACAGTATTTCTGTCAGACGACGGCGCAAAAATGGAAATGATATGTGATTGATACCAGGAAGCCTAGGCACCGCCCAGGGGGAAAGCAGTGCAAGGTCTTACTTATAAAAACATCAATCAGGGAGCATAGTCTGTGAAGCCATGGGTTGTGAAACACCATAGGTCCCCCACCCCCACTCTTCACACTGTGAACAAGACTTGCCTTAGAGGGATGTAGGATTCCTTAACTCTGTTAATGAAGACACTGACGCCGTGCATGGCTGCTATAGGCAGAAGAAACACATCAAAGGGCTGTCATCATGCAAACCAGAACGCAACCTTGACTGTTTACCAGAGCTTTAACCAAAATGCACCACACCATGGAGTCGGCCACATACAGCCACAATCACAACAAGATGAAAGTGAACATTAATGCTATCATGTAAGGGGATGTGCAACCTGAAATAAAGTTATAATCAAAATAAGTGATCATTGTTTTTTAGATTAGTCTTACTGCTGTAATTCTCTCTGTCACTGCACCAAAACACATTTTATCTTGGCCGTAGGAGGGGAGACAGTTCATTAGGCCTATTTCAAATGGGATTGGATTACAATAAATAAACCTGCGATGAACCTAGACTCCACTGCAGTACTAAAATCACATTTTATTCAGTTTAAGCATGTATACATACTGTAAAAGAGGTAGGCCCACAAGCTAATTACTCATGATACCCCACTGCATGATACAGTAAACTGGGAGGGCATAATTCAGGCTCTGATGCTGACAACTTTATCAACAATAAAGGGCAATAAAAACCTAACATCCTTGTGTTAAAATAGAATAAAACAGTTTATGGTTAGAAATCTTGGGATTGTGGTTGGGGTTTTCTGAGATGATCTGTGAGAAGTACTTTGTCCTTTGAATTTTGACAGATGAAAGTAATATACTGGGTTGCGTCACTGTTACTCTTGTATATATACTTGCAGCTCTGTTTCGCACAAGTACGACTCTGGATGCTTTTCTCTTCTTCTGGATTCTGTGCTGGCTTTGGTTAGAAACAAATACAGCCCACAATATATGAATTGCAGTGAGCTCATATCATAGCTTGCCATTCAAGAGCAGAACTGGCATGTGCGTTGCCTCATGTCATGGCATCTTGTGTGTTTCTCAGTACAACTGAGTGTACGACAGTCTGCTCATTATTTTTACCTTGACAAAGGTCACTTGTCAAGCCTCTTTTAATTGGGTTATTTTTCATTGGACAAACGCAGCCCTCTGGAGAGTATTTAATTTAAAATGTTGATAAGCACATGATTGTTCCTGTGCCTGACATCTGTATGATGTAATAACACGTGGACAGTGGTGCTAGGGAAGCAGAGTGCTAACTATCACTTTTAAGATGTAAAGCAGATGAAATGGTTTCTTTAGCGGAGAAAAATAAACTGTTAGGGCCTTGTTATTTGTTGTCCACGTATTTCTTTATAAATACAAACACTTAATAACGAGCAGTTTTTATTCCATTTGTGAGGACATTTGTGGAGTTATATTTAATTGTTTGTTTTCCCTCTTTCCATTCTGGCCATTTCATTGGAGACTTCCTTGAAGGAAATGTGAAAGCACTTCAGTTTTCCCCCTGCTACCTATTTGCATTGCATTACAGTGCAGGTGCAGTGGCTAGGGAAGGGTCTGGAACCATGCTAATGAACAACCTTGTTTTAATTAACTTCAAGTTAAAATGGCGTGAAATTGAAAATGATTATTGCCAAAGTAAACATGCCTAATTAGGATATAAGGGGTGTAAGGATATTATTTGATAACTATTGTTTATTTGGAGCTGTGCATCACCTGGTTTGAGTTAGGAATTAATCTCCAAAGCGCAAACTGAATGCACGATGGCAGCCAATCTAATTTTCTGTGAGCAGTAAAGAAATAATCAGTACAGCTGTTCAGTAATTTAAAGCTCTTCAACAGTTTAGCTTACTAATACATGTTTTTCTCCTAATGATTGCAACAGGTTGTTAAAGACAAGACCCCAGAAAGGAGGAGTACTCGGCCTGTGCTCCATCTACCCAAATAAAAAAGACAAGATAATCAATAATATACATTGTGTATGAATTGTGTATTGTGCCCTTGTCAGTGCTTCAGTCTCAACCAATAACAGAAACTTTGTGTAGTGTTTCTGTATGTCTTAGGCTTTTATAATTGTAACTGAATGAAAGACTAAATTATAACAAGCTTTTTCAATGGGAAGTTTTATTCTGAGCGCGCTGAAAAGTCTGAATACCTGCGCTAAACAATACTTTCATATTTCAATCAGTGCAGCTCAGCAGAACAGGTTGAGAGGCTGGCACTGACAGGAATAAATCTGCCATTGGGTGATGAATGAGCCTGTCAGATTAGAGACAATTTGATCATGTCTATTGACTCCAAGTTTAATTTCACTGATCGCATCATGAGCAACGAAGCATGTACAGACATATGCTCACTCATTACTACTTGGACTGGCGTGACCCTCCTTGCTACCTCATGATTTCCATTCTGTCCTGTAATTTGTATTGACATGGCAGCAGTGGTGGAACGTAACTAAGTATATTTACAATTTTGATGTACTTGTACTTTACTTGAGTATTTCCATTTTAAGCGATTTAATACTTCTTCTTCACTACATTTTGTACATTTTACTCCACTACTTTTAACTGGCAGCTTATGTAACCAGTTACTTTTCAGATTCATATCTTACACATAAAACCATAATGAGTTTCTAAATGTATATATTGTTACGGGTTGAACTGCAAATTGTAAGTTAAAGTATGGGAGTTAAAATTAGCCCCACATTGACCAGCTACAACATTAAAGGCTAATTCCAGTATTTCTAATACTTGGGTTACATATTTTGGGGTCTTAATGACTAATAGGTACAAAAAGTTTTGGAAATGGTCCAGTAGATTGCCTAAGCTGGCAGCCGCAAAAGGGATGCAATGTGATCCTTGTGGGCAACTTCAACTGTCAAAGTGCATATACTAAAAGTCTTTATTTTTTACCACTGACAGGCTCAGATTGTGTCTGACAACATGATGGAAAGGATCCTTACAGAGACAAACCTTTTTGTTAAAGAGTAAGATCATTTTTGTTTAACTGGAAACATAAGTCTTGCTCTGAAATATCGTGAGAGGTGAAACGACGGTGAGTCACCGTTTATTAGTGACGCCACTAATAAACTTGGCTTTTCACAGCTTAAAAAGCCTGAGCGGCAATAGCTCACTGTAGTTGGTATTCAAGCTTTCTGCACAAGCTTCTCACCCACAGAACATAGTCATCTGGATACTATACTATTTTAGGTTTTGTTATACAACATTCTGACAATCGGAATCCATGACGCAGTGAAAACAATTCTGTCAGTAATCTCATTATTGAGGCTGTGCTGTGAAAATGTTATTCAACTTATGCTACATGAACTTGTGTGTATCCAGCCTGGTTTCAGCTAACAGTTATTGAAATCCTTACACTTCAAACTAACAACAATATGCCTAATTTGATCTTATCAGCTGTAATTAAAGATAAGAGGATCAATAAAATGAGCATTTTGCTGCACTTCCACCAAATTCCATTGGTGCTATCAGGCTAGCCTGATACTATTCTTTTTACTCATGCATTTTAAAGATTGATGCAATATTTTCTGCGTGGATCACCTTGGATCACCTACGTTTAACCAACACTACACTACAGTAGGATCTTATGATAGATGCTTCCTGGGAGCACAGTGGCTCCCAGCTTAGAAAGAGGGTGTTATAATGTTGACCTCACCTTTTCCATGTGTTTTTCTTTTCTACATGGGTTACCTCTGCAAGCTCTACATTCTGTTCTATGCATGTTTAGGAACAGGTATTATAAGCAGTTTATCAGTTCTCTTATTAAGAAATATCCTGAAATTACCTCTCTTTTTGTTTTTTTACTTTGACACACTTCAGAGATTTTGCAGCCTTTCCTGTCCGCTGTGAGACTGAATACCTCTGGGTCTTTTGGTCAGTGAATCAGACAAAATAAGCAATTTGAAAACATCAACTTGGGCTCCAGTGACTTGTAATCAGCATTTGTCATATGTTTGTCATAAATGTTGTAGATAATACATAACACACATTTACAAATAACACATAAATTAATCAATAATGAGTATAAATGTTATTTGCATCCATAGTTTGGATTTTACTACCCCTTTAAATTTAAATTTAAATTTCCATAACTTCTTGTGTGAAATAAACTACAGTTTCCATCAAGAAACACCATCTAGAACTGCCAAGAATTTCTAAGGTAATGAATCACTTGAAATGGGCAGTAAAGGACCATATAAATGTCTTGTTGAATCGAATCCACTTAACACAAAATAACACAAATAAAGTTTAGACGTGAGGCAAAGTGGTGTTTTTTTGCAGGGTGTGATAAGCCAGGCCTTTTCTGTAAAAATGTTGAGACCACTGATCCATGTTCAGATAACCAAGTGGATTTTGGTTATTGATTGTTTGCATTAAATCCTTATCAGCACTAACAACCTTGATCGGAGCATCCCTGTTAATCAACAAGAACAGAGGAAGCATTCTTGCCTAAAAAGTAACTTTCTTCTTACCACCAGTGGTTGAAGGACTTGGCTGGGTGTGGAATGAGGTTCAGACTAGAAATATTTAATCAGAAGAGGCAGTAGCAGAAGCAGCAGTAGTAGCAGTAGTTTTCACTTTGTATTTTGGGATACTGTTTTTATACAGTATTTGCAATGTTTGGCTATCTCCACGTGTCGGAATGCTTAAAACTATTATAAAGCTTTTCTTGGAAAACATACAGTATATAATAAAAAAATGACGGACTTCTACCTAAAGTGTTCTTTAGCCCCAGTTTGGAGTAGTTTAATGTAATTGTACTGAAATATTTTCCCTTCGAGGTAATATCTGTATTTGGAGGGAACTGTTTGTCAGAGGGAAGGCCAAATACATATTATTTTTCCTTTATCAGCACTCAAGTATTTTTGTGTAATTTCCTTGCACCGGAATGCATTAGTACAACCTTAGACTATGACCATGTGAATAGCACAAAAACAGGCTTTTACCATGGAAATATCAGCAAGCTGTAAAATACAGCACTTAAACGACAGCAGAAGGAAAAAATGTGGATAGATGAAAAACTGGATTAGACTCATATTAGTATGAACAACTTTACCAGAAAATATTTGTCCTGCTCGTGCTCTCTTCCCAATTGCTGGCCTGACAGCTTGCCTGAATTATAGTTCAAAAACAGCTTCTTGCGGTTCTTTTGGTGCATTTTGTCAACAGTAGGTCACTGTTGACTTTTTATACGCTCTCTAGAATGTTTTTACATCTGGTCTTCACAAAATAAGCACATTACAATCCCCAGCTGCTGGGGAATGCAGCAATCACAGCCAAGGCAATGGAAACATGCCATTGGGAGAGGCCCAAAGAAAAACATATACTGTGCTCTCAAATTCAGACTAGCCGTGTTTGATTTCAGAAAATACAGCTCAGGGACAGTCACATTTTATTAGCATCATGCAAAGCAGTTATGTCCGTTTAGAGTGGCTGTCTGTAGCAGTGTAGTATGATGAAATACTCTGAAGTGTTTTTTGTCTGTTTATTTGGCTTTTGTCACAGTTGCAAACATCACACAGTAAAATGTATATAGAGAAGGAAAACCAACCCAAATCACACCCTATGCTGCATTTTCTCAAAAAATGCACCATCCTCCTCTCAACCCACCTGTCTCCAAACACAAATCAACATCTGAGGTATCAGAAGCACAGTTTACCTTCCAGTCACCTGGCTTGGATGACATTTGGTATTGTTCTCTTTAGAGTAATAACTTGATTATTTACTGGGAGCTAATTAACAGTGTGGGGACACTTTTCTCTAATAAAAAACAGTAGGCATACTTGTAATATATTGAATTAATCCCACTGAGTTCGAAAATGTTATATATTTACAGTCTCCCTGTGTTACCCTGAGTGATAGATGATAGCTGAGTGCAGTGATAGAGTGCAATAGCATTCATTGAAATAATTGCTAATCAGTAATCCTGTTGACAATGAAACAAATATGGCAAAACAACTGTCATTCATTCTAAATATGTCCAACTTTCTTCCTGAAGTTAGAAGTCCTGTTTTGAAACCAGACTGGTTAAATGGCTCTACTGCAAATGTTTCTTATGCCACTAATTATCACAGAAAGCACATAAGTGTTTAAAACTGAAATGTTAATTGCTCTGTGCCCATTATTGCCAAGTCATTGTAAATGCAGTCATTTTGTCTGTGTCGATTTTTTTCTCTTCCAGTTTGCTGGTTGATTAATAGTCCACTCTGGAGCTGGTTGGCTGTGCAGCGTATGTTACCATGGTGACCTCAGGTTAAGTGAGCCAGCTTTGTGAGACCTATGATACCTGAGTTAAGCCAGTTCATGGTTTCCACATCTGCGTGGCCGCAGGTGTGTGCGTGACAGAAATGTTGTCATCTGCCCAAATCCACAAAAGCCTTTGTGGACATCTGCATGCAGCCAAAAGGTGTGGCCGCGCAGACTGTACGTACACTACTAGCACACCAACACTAAAGTACAAAAGGCTGTGCACTGTATGTACTATATTACTCATGCATGGTCCTATTCCCATCAAGTGGTCACAGACACCATTTTCTTTTTTTTTTGACTATTTCTCTAGTTCAGTGACTAATGTTTAATAAGTGTGTCACTTTATTTTACCACCTTAAAGTTAATAGCCAGCTACTGTAAATGACCAACAACTGTTTGTTCATAAACAGAAAAAGAAAATCTCTGTGGAATAATAGTTTACAGTGTGGGGTGAACAAACACTTTTAATGGTGCCCTTTATTAGCATGTAGAAGGTTAGCTCAATCACTTGTAGTCGTTGCCCATAGAGATATGTACTCAGTAGCAGCAGCGTGTGGAGACCAGAAGGGAGAGCAGAATTAAATAGGATGCTATAGTCATCCCAGTTTGTGGGTCCAGGATTTTCTGACCTTAGTGGCTGTGGTTTGGCTAAAGGGAGAAGCTTATCAAACTCCAATGTATTGCAGCAGCAACACACACTCTTTAAGTCACAGTTAACTCAAATGTCAAAATGTAATATATTTTTCTAATATTCTAATAATAAAATAATAAGGAGGACTTATCACTCAATCTCTGTTTAAAATCACAGTAATTAAAATGATGAAATAATCCAGAATATGTAATGTATATATTCAAATACACAAACTGCACTTTTCACACCTTCACACCTACTAAATATAACTATACCTACAATTAAAATATAAAAAGGGCTTAGTGGTTTGATAGCAAAAATAGCAAACTTTACAAGTGTAAATGTGCACCAGATAAGAGAATAACATACACACACGTGCACAAAAATACACAAACTGTAGCGTCTGTACAGCGTCCATCTTTCTGAGCTGCATCAAAAACTAATTTTAAAAAATGGAGACAGCGAGGAACCCCCATCTGTTTGATTTTCTCTTAAAAATAATAATAAAATGCTCTGATTCCTGACCAAAGGAATTAGTCTGGCTCCTCTTTCAAACCGAAATTACGACCCACTGCCCACAAGTTGCACAATAAACCCTTACATGGCCCAATTTCAGGTATCAAACACCTCAATATTATTGTTGTGTTTGTCAGATTTTTTGTTTTACTGAGTGACGGGCTCACATTTGAGGCTGCAGGGTTTCAGGAGGTTAACCTGGGAGAAGTCAGTTGATTTTCCACACTGCAATGCTGTTTGATAATCAGCGGATGTTTTCAGAGCTCAACTCTGGGAAGGGCAGATCTCTGTGGAAAATGCTCCAATTTAAGCAAAAGAACACAGTACTTGCAAAAGCAGGAAGAAAAGCTACTCTAGTGTGCAGTAAGTTGTGACAGAGTGAGACTTCTAATGCTTAATTTATTTTCTGTGTCACGGAAAAGACACTTAAAATTCACGATTTGATCATCAAAAAAGTGAGCTTCAAATTAAATACCACACTTATTTTCTAGTGTGTGAAAGTTCCTCCATTTAATGGGTGTGTGCAAGGTGGGAACACTCTTATTTACTCTGAGCTTGGCAGCTTACCTCCTGCAGTAGGATGTGGTATTCTTAAATAGCAAAGGATAAACGTGTAAGCTGGAGTGGAAGTGATGTCAAACTCATCAGTTAAGTGATAACCACAGCACAGATGGGCACTGCTTGCATTATTGTGGTTAGGCTTAAGTGCAATAAAACGTGTAAAAGCCCCTTCCTTATAGAACTGTGAAATCACAGCATAACTGGAAATTTGCTTCTAAGTCATTGATGTGTATGTTAGAAGGACTATTAACTATCATTACACTGCTGTCACCACTATGCAGGTGTAATCACATCCAGTGTTATGTTTATAACCGATGAAGTCAGCATTACATGGAGTACTAATTTCATACAATAAATATTGCATTAAACTAACTGAATCAATTATTGTTTACCTGATATACCATTTCTCAAATTATATCCTATTAATTATTATTGACTCTCCAAAGATATTTGCCAAGTTGGCAGGCCTGCTAGTTAGTTCCAAGAATAAGAAGATGATGATCTTATGATAATAAGACAATGTTCTGGACATGGAATCAAGAAGCATACAAACACTTTTCTTTACACACACATTCATCCCATGCCTGTAGGTAAGCTAGAACTGAACGGTTTTGACCAACAAAGGGACCATGAAGTTGGTGTTTTAAACATGGACATGTGCATGTGGTAAGATACTTGAGAAGTTGCTGTTGCTGCTTTGATTGTATTTTCTGCCATGAAAATATTGAATTGACAACAAAGAAATCTACTAATCATTTAGAGCCACCTTTCAAGCCTACAGGGAATGTGTAAAACTAGATTTTGGGTTGAGTACCACTTTAATTTATGATGTCCCTATGTAAAATATTCCTATATGAACTGATACTTATTCATACTCATACTTTATTACTTACTTTATCTTTGTCTGTAGTGCAAAATGTGGCAGTGTAAAAAGTCTAAATATTATGATAGTGACTGAGAGCCTGGCTGTGCACATGCAGTAGTCAAGATAGTTTGCAGTAACAGTGGAGGTGTAATAACTGTGGAGTGACACAATTAAAAGAAAGCAACATGCATTGTAGAACTGAAAATGAATCAAGTGTGCCTCATAAAGGGTTTTAGTTTAAATGCACTGAATGCCAGACAGCACATTTAAGTTGCAAACATTAACACAGTGAAGTGGTCTGCACGACTGCCACTGATTTCCCGGCTCTATCGGCCAAAAACACAAAATCAATTTATCTGACAATGTTTGAACTGGGTTTTGTGGCCTCACATGTTTTGTCTAAATTCTGACATTTGCTCTTTAAATGTTTTACTGTTTTACATTATTTATGAGATTTCATTTTTATTTATTGTGGATCTCCTCAGTATCATCCAAGCATAACGCAGCTTGTCTTTCTCCATGTTTCCACTCACAATGACCCCCCCCCCAAACCGATTAGCACCATACAGTAGCAGCTGCTGATGTGTTCAAATCAATGATTCCAGAAACACAGTGAGAAAACAAATCAATTATTGTTTAAACACCAGGCTCCAATGTCCAGGAATCAATAGATGAGATGTATTACATTGCAGACACTCTTTAGAGCTCCGAGACAATTTTTTATTTATTTATTTTTCTTCGGACAGAAAAATCACATAAAGCTCTTTGTCATTTTTGACCCAGTTAGAGTCACTGCTGCCATTATATTACTGCCATTACCCAATGAAATGTGGACCTCAGAAATCAAAATCTTATTTACTGGAGGAAAAATCTGACAATGCTGCGTATTATGATATCACTAGGGTGTGACCACATGTCCTTCCTGAATAAGAAATGTTCTGTGATCTCTTCTCTTTATGTGTTTACACTTCAAATCTTGTTTTCATTCCACTCAGAACCTTTGCAAAGTGTCTATTTAGTTGATGTGACCATTGCGGTTATTAACAGCTGCGGATGTTCAACATCAGGCACAGGTGTTGCACATCGGCTGTGGTTGTCTATTTCCTAAACCTAAGGCCTTCTAACATGCGGTGAGCGTCAGGCACAGTTGTCTATATTCGGTCACCCTGGGGGTGATATAATGTTTCCAGAATTGAAATCCAGAAATGAGAAAAGATCTACTCGTGTCTTTGTTACTCTGTTTAGCTCATGAGCTTTCATCTCTGTCAGCAAACCTAAAGTCATTACTTATGTTATAACTTTACTACGTACGTATTCATACACTCTTTCAACTGGACTAAGTGGAGTTGACTCAAAATACTTACAGTGGGTACGGAAAGTATTCAGACCCCTTTAAAGTTTTCACTCTTTGTTTTATTGCAGCCATTTGCTAAAATCGAAAAAGTTCATTTTATTCCTCATTAATGTACACTCAGCACCCCATCTTGACAGAAAAAAACAGAAATGTAGAAATTTTTGCAAATTTATTAAAAAAGAAAAATTGAAATATCACATGGTCATAAGTATTCAGACCCTTTGCTGTGACACTCATATTTAACTCACATGCTGTCCATTTCTTCTGATCCTCCTTGAGATGGTTCTACTCCTTCATTGGAGTCC
>JAVQJL010089223.1:0-18997 GCA_036024295.1 Nannoperca obscura | reverse complement strand
ATATATATATATATATATATATATATATATATATATATATATATATATATATATATATAGCAAGTAGCACTCTTTCCCCTCTCAGACCTTGAGAAAGACTTCCCACTGGCTTGTTGCTCTCTGCTCTCTACCTACCTGCTATCTACAAAGACAACAACAGCTTTCAGCAGAATTGCTATTGATCCCCTATTCACCACCACAGCCCATCTCTTCTGTTGCCAATGTTTCTCTTGAATATCTTACATAGGCTGCATGTTACATAATATTATAATGCATCTTTATCTCACAAAGTCAATCTCTCTGTTTCCCCCCTTCTCTCTATTCCTCTTTCTATTTTTCTGTATTTCACTCTAGGGATGCATTCTTGCTGGCCCTCATTAACAGTGGAACCAGTTTCTTTGCAGGCTTTGTGGTGTTCTCTGTGCTGGGCTTCATGGCTGCAGAGCAAGGCGTGGACATCAGTAAGGTAGCTGAGAGTGGTAAGAATACAGCTTCCCTGTGAATTGGCTGAATAAAACCTAGTGCAATGAGCTGAGTAATGCTTCTGACTCTGTTTCTTAATGTGCAGGTCCGGGCCTGGCCTTCATAGCTTACCCTAAGGCTGTGACTCTGATGCCTCTGGCACCGCTCTGGGCAGCACTTTTCTTCTTTATGTTGCTCATACTGGGTCTGGACAGCCAGGTAATACTGATTACTGACACATTTGAGTTTGTTTGTTTATATACACTTTTAAAAGGACCGCAGAAAGCATTTAGCTTAGATGAATTGTATGCTAATGTGAGGTATAACTTGCTTCTTTATGTTGCTGTTATTCTGATTGTAGCACTTCATGTAGAATAAATACAGTAGCAAACCTACATTTCTTTTGCTCTTCCTCTCTTACTTCCTCTCCCACAAGTGCAACACAAACAGTCAAGACACATCACGTCCTATTTTAGAATAGCATTTCTTAGCAGCCTGTTTGTTGTGTATCTGTTTGAGCCAGTGCCTACATCCATTGTTTTACAGCCCAGGGAATCGTCAATGAGCTTCTGTCTGATTCACACAGAGAGCGTCTGTCTACTCTCCAATCCATTCATTTACTCTCACTTTCCATTTTCTCCTTCATTTATTCTCTATCCATCTCTCTCTTTTCCATGCCATAGCCACATTGGCCATGCATATGCTGCCATTTCTAGTAATGATGTTCTAGTGATGTAAAAATAGCTGCACAGCTTTCATCCTCTCAACTAATTCAGGAGGTTAAAATATGTTTCTGCGAAGATACACAAACATTCTAGCATTGGGAGACTGACAAGGGATGTCTGGGTTTCAGGTCAGTGCATCTGACATACGCTAAATGGTTGCGAGGGAAGGTTATTGAGTGGTAGCGGGGTAGGCCTGCACCCAATCCGGATTTCAAACAAAGAACCAAACAGCTTATTTATCGTTAAGGTTACATGCACATATTATATATTGCTATCCCTTTACTCCCTTTTACAGTTCGTAGGGGTAGAGGGTTTGATAACGGGAATCATGGACATGCTACCCCCTAAATCTGCCCTGGGCTCCCTGCGGCGAGAGGTGGTAGCAGCCATCTGCTGCTTCATCTGCTTCCTCATCGACATGTCCATGGTCACTGAGGTACAGTGAGGATTTCCTGGAGTTTTAAATCTTATTTCATTGTATTCTTTCAGAATTAGGTGGGAACACAGTAATTTGGTGACCAGCAGATTATACCACAACAAACTTCTAAAATGCCATTTAGAAACCAGATGAAAGGCCTCTAACCTGAGCTTGGGATATTTTTGCTTGCAGAAGATTTTTTTAATATTTCCTTAAAATGCATGAATTGTGTACCTACTACTTAATTGGTCAGAGGAAACCATTGCCAAGAATGAACTGGGATGAAAGCCTAAACAGTGGAGACTGCAAATAGGTCACACATAAAGTATTAACAGGGTGATCTTGATGTTGACTGCTCTCTCTGTTTTTGTCAGGGAGGGATGTATGTCTTCCAGCTATTTGACTACTACTCTGCCAGTGGCATCACTCTGCTGTGGCAGGCCTTCTGGGAGTGTGTGGTGATTGCATGGGTCTATGGTGAGACGTTACAGCATAACTACAATACAAACAACACAAACCGCTCAATGCATTATCATGACATCCATTCGTCATTTTTGTCAGGCGCAGACCGTTTCATGGACGACGTGGCTCGTATGATTGGCTATCAGCCACTACCCTACATGAAGTGGTGTTGGTCCTACATCACACCTTTTGTCTGTGTGGTAAGTATTTCTCTGTTTTTTTTTCTATAGGTTTTACATGCCAGTTGCAAACAGCTGAGATTTCTTTGTCCACATAGGCAGTGTTTCTGTTCCACGTGGTGAACTACAAGCCTCTGACCTACAACACAGTGTACACTTACCCCTTGTGGGGTGAAGTGCTTGGCTGGGCATTGGCCCTGTCCTCCATGCTCTGTATCCCCCTCACCGTTCTCTACAAGCTACTGCGCTGCAAAGGATCTTTGCGGGAGGTCAGTATGGCTGGGTGCAGGCGTGTGTGGTCGTATACATTCTCTTATGCATGTTTTTGTTTGTAATCAGAAATGTGTCTCCTTGGATACCTTCGTCCCTCCCGTCTGTTATCTAGTTTGCTATTTTCTTCATTACTCATTAGAGAGGGCTTATTAGAGAAGGCTGAATAATCTGAACCATAAACAGCTGATCATCTCTATGCCCTTTTCTTTCTTTATGTAGCGATGGCAGCACCTAACCACCCCAGTTTGGGGCAGACATCACCTGGAGTACCTGGCCCCGGAGAGTGAGGCCAAACTACTGCCCTCAGCAGGAACCAAGAGTACGCTGCTCTTTGAAAGTGTCATCTGATTTGCTGAGCCCTACAGAACACAGAGCCCTTGACATCAGCATACACAAACACACAAACTACACAAAATACATGCAAACCACACAGCCCTGGTAAGAGAAAAACGCAGATTGATTACATACTGCACAGTGTTAAAGCTACGGAGAAAAAAATCCTGGACAAATGGACCAAAGATTAGATTGGAGAAGAACTGAAAGGCACCGACACCCATACAGTCATCACATGCTGATATACCCTCCGCTCTGCTTTCTGACTCTACCTCGCTGACTCTCCCCTCTCGTTCTACATCCTGCCTTTGTGCTGTCCCGTCTCGTTCTGTGAGTGTGATGTGTCCAGTGTAGTTGTGATATCTTCCCTTTCTGTGCCTGTGTGTCTGTCAGGGCCTCATCCGTCCCAAAATCATCCGAAACTTTCTAAATGAAAGACCTCATATCTGCTGCTGATATTCCATGGTCTGAATGTGTGTGTGTGTGTGTGTGTGTGTAGATGCACTATCCCTGTGTATTTGTATGCCTGGGCATACGCATGTGTTTGTAAGAAGCAGTGTGTGTTGGACCGAGACAGTGGTGTCTTCATTACCTAACATTGTATTTGGCCATTGTTTTCTGCCGACAGTATTCTCTTAACTGTACAAAAACTTCCATTTGTAAAAAAAAAAAGAAAATCAAAAAGAGGCTATGCGTCACCACTTCCGGCTGTGTGTTATAAACTAACCTAAGTATTCAGTGTATTGTAGGGTCTGTGAATCAGTGTTAACAATATTTGGAGGGGATGATGATCAGTATTTCCACCTTAAGTGAAGGAGAGAAACTTTAGACTGATTTGTGCAAAGAGCAGGAGACTGGGTAGTGGGGAGGGGAAAGAGACTTGATGACAGGAAAGAAGCAATAAATGACCAGATAAAGATGGATGCAGTGTGTTTTTATGACTCTTTGTTTTATGACTCTTTGTTACAATGTCTCATTCATAAAACATGCTCTAGATACATACTAAAAGTATTCTGGTTCAATCACATTACACCTGTATAAAAGGTATTGGATAGTAAAACATTTCACAGACAACTGGAAGTGTAATCATTCAGGTAGAACAAGGGTGAGTGATAAGCACTCAAGAACATATTTGTAATATAGAACACTTGATATTGTTTACATTGGAGTGTTTAATCCAAGGAACCAATCAGGATTGCTGATACACATATCAATGTTTTCTGCAGGTTGATCATTTATTTGTGGTGAGAGGCACTGACTATCCACTAAGAGTCACCTGAGAAACATGAGCTAATATGATTAGGAAAGTAAAAGGTAAACGTTAAAAAGCTAAAGTTAAACATTATGAAATACACTTTTTATGCCTGGGAGCAAAAATCTTTCAGTGGGCTATCTATATCAATTCAATATATGGGAAACATAGCATATATTACAATACAGTGTTGAGCTGGCAGTTATGATAGCAAATGGTAACATGACACAGGATCCCAAAAATAGAAGGGAGCTCGAAATGTCAGAGAAATCAGACGTGTTAATACTCACTGTAAATACACCCACGTTGTGTTTAAAAGCTGCTGCTCTTTTTAAATGTAACACCTATAACACCATATCTGCAATTCAGATCTTTCTTGCAGGCTTTTGGAGCAAATGCGTGGTAATGTAAGGATTGATAGCTCTTCTCAGAGGGAATGGCCTGGCTATATCAGTGTCAAATATTACATTTTTATTGATTCGTTGTGGAAGACATTCATGGTTCAAAAATATAGATTGACAGACAGACACATAGTGGCCCGTCTGTACTACACTACTTCTACTCTGTCACACAGGCTATAACTACAGACTCCCCTTTAATCCAGTGTTACATTCTCCCACTCAACCCCCGCCCCTTCCCTGTGTCTCACACACACCACAGAGCAAGAGAGCAGCAATGACGTATTGCTGGCTATCGCATTAGAAGATATCATAAAACGCCTGTTGCCACAGCAACGGCTCCCTGTATTTCCATGGCAACCAGCCGCCATGTCAAGGTGGTGCATTCTCCCCCACTGAAGGGGGAGGAGACAATGATGACCAATGGTGAGCAATGGAACAACCAGCAGCCTAAGAAGAGGAGGAAGATGGTGAGAGTTGCAACAGTCTGACCCCTGCTGGTTACAGCTGAGTGTTGCAGGAAGCATCCTGGAAAAATGAGGAAGATTTAGGGCAGAGGATAGGAACATTTCAAAATATTACAGCGATGACAAGTGATGAGTAAAGCTGACAGAGCTCAGAAGTGTAATTAATATTCACAGTTATGAACTCACAAGTATGAAGTCTGTCTGCCCCAGTTTCTTGAGAATATGAAGCACTGCATCATGAACTGTGACAAACAGCCTGCTCTTTGGGATGGACTCTGAGAAGAAATCTGCAGTTTCCAGCTGCTCCACGACACACGCTAATATTTGAGCACACGTACACACAGAAAAGCAAGCATGGCAATAAGTACCTTTATTAATGCATGCACAGAAATCATTTTGTGATTATAGAAATACATATTTGTTTGAGTAATGTTTCCCAACAGAGAACAATGTGGTGCCACTGAGGCTGAGACCTTGACGCATTCATTATCTAAGGCTACACTGCATTGAGTCCGCATTAAGGACATTAACTTTGCCTGTGTTTTGTCTGGTGTGGCACTTACCTTGGCAGCCTGCGAGATAGATGCCCACATCAATCTCTCCAAAGTCCTTGAATATCTGGGAGGAAAAGACATATATCACTTTATTTTAGTTTTTCTTCCTTCTTTTGAAAATGTAGATGAACATGCATGCCTCCTCTCATCACTTTACTCACATATTAAACACTTAAAAAAACATCTGATGATTAAACAAATAATGTCAACACACGCATATCCTGTCAAACACATACACTTTTCAAGGTCATCAGGGTGGCTGTGTCCACAAAGCTGGTTGTCGAAATGTCCAAGATGATGGTGTGTGTGCCTGATCTCAAGGCCCTTTGCTTATCCTCCTCACCTTGGCGCGATACCTGGGTGTTGCTGTCATCACCGTGGACCCATTCTGGGTCATAGTCTAACATGGTTGTGTCATGTTGGTAAGCCCAGTTTACTTGGCCTTTATTACCTGCAGAGAACTCTGTCAGGTTTATGGCTATACCAATCCCCTGACTTTGTCCCTTCAGTCCTCCAGGGACTTTTTCCTCATTCATCTCAGACAATGTGCCATTTGACAGGTTAACAGCTTTTATCTGCCAAAAGGTTGAAAAAGTGGAAATAACCATTAGTGGCGTATCAGTTCAAATCCATTATTTGTTCAATTTGAGGTCATCTTTAAATGTGTCAAGTAGGATCTCATACTTGTTTCTTTGCCTCCTTTTTAGCTTTCTTTTTCTCATTCTCTTGTTCATGCTTCAGCTTTGTTTCTTGTTTTTTCTTTGCCGTCAGCATCTTCCCGACATCAATTCCACTCTGCACAAAAATCAGAGCATCACATTAAAGAGAGAGAACAGAAAGTGAGACGAGTGAGAGAGATAATGAAAGCAATTAAGGGGGCTGTAGACAGCGGACAGGGATTACATTGTGTAATCAAACACGTTCACAGTCATGGACACACATACACACACCTTCTCTTGCAGGGCATCCAAGAACATCTCAGCGTTTGTGTAGTAGATAGTTGTAGATGAACGGAAAATTTTAATTCCTGGTATCTCTTTAGCCTGCAGGGACACATCATGAACGAGAAGAGTTCAGAAACGTACACACATCCTTTTCTGCTCTCGTTTGCACTTTCTACCTCCCCCAGGTATTGTCTGACTAAATGGACCACTTAATGACTGAAAGGTGAACTATCTCTATCCACAGAGTGTTTTTGTAAAGGGACAGTTCACCCACATTTTAGGGGAAAAAAGCATATTTTCTCATTTATCCCTAGTAATGCAGCTAGTTTGCATTTGTAACCCAATTTGTGAGATTTCAGCACAATGGATGTGAATTACTGCATTTTAAATTTACATTCAAGCAAGACTAAGAGTTTACAGGCATTCTCAGTATGCTCACAGTGACATTGCTAAAATGCTGATGTTCACCATCTTAGTTTGGTGTGTTAGCAGGGTTTATAGCATTTGCTAATCAACACTAAACACAAGGTACGGCTATGGATGATGAGTATGTCATTAGTTTTGCATGTATTTGTAAACCAAAGTATTCGACAAATGTAATATCATTTTTGACCTGGTGGTGCTGTGTGGTAGGTTTAGGGATCCCCAAAGTTATTGCAATTAATTCTGAGATGGACATCAATGTAACGACCAAATTTCATTACAATCCATCTATTAGCTTTACATACACATTTCAATCTAAACCACATGCCACTTCATGGTGGAGCTAGAGGAAAAGCCAGAGGATTACCAAATTCATTAGGTTTTATCCTTAATTCAATAGTTGTTGTTTTGGACCAAAGTGGTGGACTGACTGCCACGGTGCTAGCATGGCAAACAATTTAACAGCAATATGGAATTACTTTCTTCTGAAGAAACAGTCTGATGAAAACCGTTCACTGTGAGCGCTGTAGATTATTGATAGAATCCTGAGCCGCAGATATCTTTGAATGTAAAATAATAAATCCAAAGCTATCTACATGGCTAAATAACACAAGTGAGAAAATGTTATTTATATGTTTTTATTTGAAATATGTTTTAATATTTGTGAACTGATCCTTTAACTGTCTGTGGAAGAATAAGGCACTGAGTATCTTTCATTTATCACAAAAAGACAATTACCTGCTTGTAGTTGTCTATGTCCAGATACAGGTCAGTGCCTGACACCCGGCCCAAGATAGAGTATCTGGATCTGAAAGGTATTAAAATGACATTATTACAGCAAGAATTGAAATTTTAAAAGATCAATATTTAATAATTAGGGGTTTCTAGTTACAGTTGTGTTCTGAAGATGAAAGTGAGCATGGCAAAGCAGACGGAGACAGCCAGGCCCAGGTCTAAGTTGAGCAGGATGGTGCTTATGAATGTTACAAGCCACACCATCTAGAGGGCAGCATAAACAGTTATAGTCAGCAGGTTCAAGTGCTATACGGTTCACACAGTATTTTACTTAGCAGAATTACTCTTAAAGAGGATTTAGTCATACCAAATCTGTTTTGTTGGTCTTCCACAGCATAGGCAAGTCAAATAACTGCATGAACATTCCTTTCAAATTCACAAACACTATTGTGGCTAAGACAGCCTGAGGAACACAAACACACACACACACACACACACACACACAAAACCTTATTGGTTGTTAAATTGTTTGCCAAGAGAGATACTGATCATTAAAGATAAATGGTATGGGAGAGAGAGAGTTACCTTGGGAAGGTCAGTAAGGAGAGAACCTAATTTCAAAATCGTGATCAGCACAATGATAGACGAAACCACTCCTGCAACCTGTCAAAACACACACACTTATTGCACAATAAATAGTCTCAAGTTGAACATAAGAATTAGTTGTAATCAGAGGTATTAGTGCTGTTTGTGCACATATGTCTATGCATGTATTTACTTGTGTCTTGCCCCCTGTGGTCTCCTGGACGAGGCTGCGAGACAAGGCGGCAGCCACACAGAAACACTGAAAAAAGCTGCTAATAGTGTTAGAGAGACCCAAAGCAATCAGCTCCTGTGAAAACAAAGAAAGAAACAGTAAGAAAGACACAATATTTTTAATTAAAGTAACAACATTCATATGTTGATTATCTTTCATATTGATATTGGCATTTGATGCTATTAAGTCCACGTTAGTTAGTGTGTAACCATCATAATGTATTGTTCATTCATTTTATGGCCATGTCAATATTTCAATGGCATGCTGAGAGCAGTGCCAAGTTTATTTAAGACACACTTGATTACATAAAGCGTGTTGGTGCTTTAATGACTTAGCAGGGCAGCTCTTAGAAGATGTGTGTGTCTCAGGGTGTCTCTCCCCAAAGCAGAATGATCCCAGTTACATGCCTCTGCCTCTGAAGTGTGTGCACGTGGATTTTACTAGCAGGATATAATTCAGTCATTGATGTTGCATAAAATTACTTTAAAAGGACTATGCACACACAAAAGTAACTTCATAAATCACATATATATGCAGTATGACATTTTAAAAATAATTTCTTGAATGGAAAATTGCAATTTGTAAACATTCACACTGTCATGGCTGCAACCTGTATCTGAGATGAAATAATATATTGGTTTTGTAATTCATGCCAATAGAATCCCTGAATTGAATTGATTTGAAATAACCAGGGCACCTGAAACAAATATGCACAGAATATAACATAGGTCTGTGGAGTTATTCATGGCTCTGCTTGATCCAGGACAACCTGCCTAACTTTTCCACTGATGTGACTGTCACGATCAACTGTGAGTGAGCAGAATAAAGTCTAATATTAGGCCAAATTTTGACTCTTCCCTGTTAGCAGTGAGTCAGACTGGAACAGAGACTCCAACTATAACTCTCACAGCTGTTTGTGAGTACCACAGTGTGTGTGTGTGTGTGTGTGTGTGTGTGTGTGTGTGTCCTTTTTATTCAAAGGTTTCTGTGTGTGTCTATTCCTCACCTGGTTGTTATCCACCTTGTAGCCATGTTGGAGGGCAAATGTTTTGCCCAGGGAAATGTTGATGGCATAGGCCACAATGGCAATTGAAAAAGCGTCGCTTATCACCTCTAAGAACAATGTGGAATCTGGTGTACTAGGGGCATTGAACCTGCAGCAAGAGGAAAAGATGAATGTCAGGTTTTTATCACGGTTACCTTGTACAGTGTCCTAATTCACAGGCATCTCCACATCAGCTCAGGGCAAAAGGATTGCTCAGATTTTCTCTGATTCTCTTGTTGGAAAGAAATGTAACTTAAAATCTTCTTGCCAGCTGATTGCTTGACATAAATATAGAGGTGAATTATCTTTAGCTCCAGCAGCAGGTGTGACTCCTTTGATGAATTCCAGTCCTTAATGCAGGGTGTCCTGTTCTTATTTACAATACTTGGAAACACATTCCTCTCAATTTTTTGAATAATTTCGAAACACGCCCCCCTATCCATGAATATGAAAAGCCTATGGGTACCTACAATTAAAGGCAAACACAATAAAAAGATCAGATTAGCTTTCTCATATTACAATAATCTGGTATAATATCGTATGTGTACATATCTTGATATCAAGCTTTCTGGGGAAACTCTGCTTCTTGTGGACATTTCCACTGCAGGAGCTTTTCCAGGAATAGAAGCTTTTTAGAAGCTTGCACTTTTGATTAATTTAGAAACACGCCCCATCTTCCATGAATATATAAAGCTGTTGGTTACCTAAAACAAAAGGCAAACACGATTACCTTTCTTATATTACAATAATCTGGTACCATATCCTGTGTACATATCCCAGTTGCATGCCTTCTGGGGAAATTCTGTTCTCTTGTGGACTTTTTCACCACAGGAGCTTTTCCAGGAACAGAATCTTTTAAGAGGCTCATACTTTTGAATATTTTAGAAACACGCCCACCTTCCACGAATTTAAAAAGCTGTTGGTTGCCTAAAATTAAAGGCAAACACAATAAAAAGCTCAGATTCGCTTTCTTATATTACAATAATCTGCTATTACGTCCTATGTGTACATATCCTGGTTTCAAGCTTTCTGGGGAAACTCTGCTCTGTTATAGATGTTTCCACTGCAGCAGCTTTTCTAGGTACAAAAGTTTTTTGGAGACTCACTCACACAAACACACACAGTGACTATGTTAATTTAAATGGCACGCCATTTTGTCCTATCAACAGCTCCACATATCTGACAAACAGGAAATGTGACACTTTTGTGTCCATGATCATGAAAAACAGCCTTGCACTAATACACGCACACACACACACACACACACACACACACACATTTCAAACAGAGAAAGAGGAACTTACCCACTGGGAATTTGTCCAACCACGTTAATGCTGTATTTACTCGTAAGTCCGCAAAAGTGGGTGATGACTGTTCCTGCTACGACCTATTGAGGCACAAAGAATATTGGTTCAATATGTGGGGTAAATCATTGCTTTCAGCACATAAAACAAGGTGTAAAGTGTAAAACAAGGTCATCTGTCTCTCTTTCTATTATGATTACTGTGGTCAAGATGCCCCCTGCTGGACTATTAAACGAACACACCGGCTGTAAATGTGAAAAAGAAAAGGGAGAAAACAACAAAGTGGAGGACTTACTGCAATGAGTTCTATCGGGATGGGCACAGGCAACTTTTTGCTGAAGTAGGTATTGAATTCTTTGGCCAAAATGAGAAAAAAGAGTGACACCAAGCTGACCACCAGCTCTGGCACTTTGGTCTGAGGCAGCTTCTGGCAAACATCCACCACAGTCTGTGAGAAAAAGAGTGTAGGAGAGAAGGGGTGGAACAGAGGGAGAGAGTTGGAAATCAGGTTGGAAATCAGGTTAATCCTCGTGTGGTGTAGAAAGCAACAAAATATATAAAGATTTAATGGTGGTCTGTCTAATGTCTCAATGCCCCCAAGTAGAAGGGGTGGAGAAATGTCTAACAATGCAACAACCCTGACACTTTTTTCTGTGTCTGACATTGGTAATCATGCTTTCTGAAACAATAATACACTGTAAAATTATTCCATTCAAAGTAAAAGTGCTGCAAACTAAACTACACTTAAAATCCTTACACACCTATTATATACCCACACAGGTGCTTTCACTGAGGAGTGTGTGGGCATTTATGAACTGTCCCTGAATGACATTCGCCTCACTCTCTTGTTAGTGAAGTTGCTGTTAATATATATATATATATATATATTAAAAGTACTTTAATGAATGAGTGTATTTTCCTTAAAAGACCAACTTTTGTTTAAGGGCAGTATCAAATACCTCTAGTACCAAGTATCTCAAATATCAAGTATCAAGTATCTCAAAGCTGTGCTCAAGCTGTAAAAGTCTTACTCAACTTATTAATTATAGTAATTATAAACTCAACTTCAGGTTGAATCAACACCTCTGACAGTCCCATCAAAAAGTAAACATGTGAGCCTTACCAAACTTATGTTTACTGCAGATCTATAATAATGTGTTTCATAACTTTGCTTCAAGTCTATAAATCAATCTCTTTTGAGTATCTAAAAGTGAATTGTGTAACTATTTTTTAAAGTGCATAAAACCTGAAAAGAGTTCTGCCAACATAAGTGTATACATGTATATGTGGGATATGAGGTTAAGTAGTGACTAGATTAGAGAGTAGAGTAGAGCTTTACAAATGAATAACATGAGATGCCCATTTCTTCTTGACTGTAAGAAAGTCCATCTAACCGTTTGATACAGAGAACAATACAAAAAGCCGAGTTTGATTTAACATTTTTGAGTCAAGTGTTGGATATGAATCTTAAATGATAATCTGCTGTTGAGTCAAATTCCTAAGTATTTGCATGACTCAGCAAGATTAAAATGGGTGCCATTTAAAGTTTAAATGGCAGGATATTCAGAGTCACTAGTGGAGGTGGAGAATACCAAGTTCCTTTCTCTTTTCTGCATTTAAAACTAGTCTGGGATTAAAGAGTGATAATTGAAAAGCATCAAATGCAGCCTGGGGCATGTAAATTTGTGACAGCAGCAAAAAAATAAGGACATTGAAGTACTGATTAAGGGAAATTATGTTATTTATGTATAATGTAAACAGCAATGGACCAAGGATAACCCCCAGTCTGGGTCCTCTCTGTACAGAAATGTATTTCCCAGTAATGGATGACATACTCACATATATAAAGGAGATGGGACCAGTGAAGAGACCCTGACTGATTCCAAACAGGAACTTAAGCTGTGACACGCCTACTTGAAAGGCTGATGCTGTGGTGTAGCCACGAACCAGTGGCTCAGACAGGTAGTTGACCACAAAACCAAGCCTCAACAAACCAAACAGTATCTTAGAATGCCAAAAGAGAAGGCGGGTTAAAATAAAATATTACATAAAACGCTTGTTCAAATTTGTCAATAAAAGATTTGAATTGAGTCCAAATGGACACACTAACACACCTGAAAGAGTCCTGCCAGGATGGTGAGGGAACATGCTACCTTTACTCTCTGTGCGTCCCGTGCATCAATGTTAACTATTCCAGTTGCATTAGTGCCATTGATAATAAAGTTACTGTCTGGTGCCAACTTCTGCGTCACAGCCGAAATCATGACGCTGATCACAGCAAATGTACCTGAACGTACAAAACATGAGCACGTGGACACACAATCATGCACAAGGACACAGGCAAGGATGAGTTTATTCACGTTCTTTACATTTCAACTACAGCCACCTTCACGGACACTTTCTCACTCACCCATGGAGATGTGTCTGGAAGTACCAAAGATGAAGTAGATGATCACCGGGTAGAGGGAGGAGTAAAGGCCAAACACTGGGGGTAAGGAAGCCAGAAGAGCGTATGCCATGCCTGCTCAAAGAAAATAAAAAACAAAGTCTGTCCCTTATCCAAAACAAATTCAGTGATAGTAAGGGTGAACACATTATGGTGTTTTAAAACATTTGTGGAATAGTCTGACATTTTGGGAAATGTTAGACTATTAGATTAGAAAGACGAGATGTTAGATAGATAGATACCACTCTCATATCTATTAAATATTAAGCTTCAGCCACAAGACTATCTTAATTTAGCATTAGCATAGAGCAGTTTCCTCCTGTTTGCAGTCTTTATGCCAACCCTCTCCTGGACTGAGCTTCATACTGGTAAATGGACTTCACTTGTAGTGCCTTTCAACCTTAAAGTGCTTTACAGATAGGTCTCAACGATGGGGACAGAGCTGCCTCCATCGCCTCTATCGGGAGCAATTTGGGGGAGCAGCTCGTCCACTTCAACATGTGGACAATGGGATGACCCACTCTACCTCCTGAGTCACAGCCGTCCCGTATGGAACAGACAAAATGTGAGGGTGCCTTCCCTCAAGGACTTGTACACCGCCAGGTCCCTGAGGTGTGCAGGAAAGATTGTGGCTGACCCCTCCCACCCCGGTCGAAAACTCTTTGAAATGCTCCCCTCTGGCAAGAGACTGCGGTCCATCAGGACCAAAACCTCACACCATAAAAACAGTTTCTTCCACTCTGCAACTGGCCTCATCAACATGGCCTGGGAGCTCCTATGACTGTGACAATGGTTCCTCCATTAACCCCCCCCCGTTATATTAATATTATTACATTGCACTCAATTTGCACAGCTCTTCTTTTTATTATTATTGTAAATTTTCTATTTAGTAATTAATTTTTTTCTGTATATATCTTTGCTCTTGTTGGCACCCACGCACCAAAACAAATTCCTTGTATGTGAAAGCCTACTTGGCAATAAATCTGGTTCTGATTCTGATTCTGATTCTGATATATATATACAAACCCTGCGGCAGATGCATGATGCCCACACTACAGCCAGAGACCAGGTCCCCTACGATGTTTTCTTTGAGGGAGTACTTAGGCAGCCAGTCGAGAACGGGGACCAAGTTTAGCACTGCCTGCTTCAGCCTGGGCGCCGAACATCTGCAACAATCATCACAGAAATACATACCATTCATATTACTGAGCACACAATTTCATTTTCTAATTTTACACTGATCTCTCACTGCGGAGGGTGTGTGTCTACCTGAGAAGTCACCAAGCAAGAAGTATGTAGCCTACAGGTTTTTAGGTTTACTGTAATCTTCTAGTTCATGTGCAAGGTAAAGAAAATAATACGTTGTGATGCGATTGCATTTTAAAAGTTTTTGCTTAAGAGTGATGAATTACTGTAAAAAAAAATTAACATTGTTTAAAGCATTTTTGTTAGTTAACACCTGGTACAGTTTTTATCAGCTGGCCTTAATAGTGCCACACTGGACAATACCAGCATGTCCCTGTGCTACTGTTCACTTTAACAGATACAGTGTTGCAGTGAATTATATATTAAAATGTAAGAATGCCTGCATGTTCTTAGTGTCTTTTAAATGCAATTTAAGTGGTTGTTTGATATTTTAGTCTTATATGATATGTCACAGGTTGTTATGAAAGCATCCAAATAAATTAAACTATGATCTTTGCTCATCCATTGTCCTTTAGTGACCCAGATGAAGCTATTACCTTTTCACTCACCACTGTTTCACTTTGAGCAAAACTGTCAACCAACTAAACATCCACATGCATACATTTGCATGTACACACACACAAACTCATGAACAGGTTAAGTTAGAAGTTAGAGGCACAGTAATGCAAAAATACATTGTATATCTCAGAGTTTCCCAATTTTCTCCTTTGTAACACTTTCCTCCACCACATCTTCTCCTCTCTATTTTTACCTCATCGACTCTTTCACCCGTTCACCCACGGTTGGTTTAGGGGACCACCTCCCTTTTTGTGCCACTTCATCCAGACGTAACTCATCCAGAATCTTCCTCTGCACAAAATACTCCCCATCCAAAGAGTCCTTCTCCTCTATGTTCATGTCTGTTCGACCAAATTCAGCAGATCTACAGTGTGCCGGTGTGTCTTTCAGCTCCTCCTGTTCTGTCTGAGGACCTTCTTGAATGTAAACGGTAGTTACAGCTGCACAACAAAAACACTGTGTACTGGTGAGTGAAGCCTCCTCACAGTTTTATACTGATTGACAGTGCTTGTTTTTGGACTATGGGAGGGACTGTTCCCTTCTTGTCCTTATAAGAGAGCAACCACAACCCCAAATCTTCCTGTTCTGCATGCACACACCTGAGGAAATGTGTTTGTGTGTGTGTGTGTGTGTGTGTGTGTGTCTGTTACTTAGTGAAAACTATACCTGTAAGGTAAACGCTGCAACAAAATGCCAAAACTGGTAAAACTACAGTGAGAGACACACTGAAATACTGCCCGGACAAACACGCTGTGATGATTATAGTTCAATGCTAAAGATTAAAGTATGTATTACAGTTTGTATTTCATAAAGCACACACCTCACTTGGTTGTGAAACAGACAGTATGCTAGTTAGGTGTATATGCACCAGATTGTCAAAAATATTTTTATAGCTAAAAAAGTTAAGTAAGTAAAGTTTTTTCATTCAGGAGATAAAGTATGCATATTTTCATTGTCAACAGGAAAGTCATGACACATTGTGCTATTGACATTGCCCAATAAAATTAAAATCATTTTCCTGTGTCAAATGGATCACTCTCTCATTCCTGTGTCTGTACTGTTGAAGTGGCATCTGTACTGCCTAAATATTTTGTCTTCCTGGATTGTGTGAATAAAGAGACCACCTGACATCAAGCAACCTTCTCCTGCCACAATGAGCCTACACAAATATTATGTACCAATTTGTCTTACCCCCAGACTCTCTCTATGTGTAACATGTAAGGTCACTTTCTCTCACACATATAAAGTGTTAGTACTAAATAAAATACTAAAGTACTAAACAGAAAGAACTGAATGCTGAAAATCAGAAACAGAACAAGAGGTGAAATGATTAACACATGCTCATGTACAAGAACCTTACAGAGTACGGAGTATCAAACACAGTATGTCTCCCTATATACACTATATTTTAAAAGGGCCTGATATATCACTTTAGCCGCGAAACTTAATTTACCTTTATTGTGATAAATGTTGAGCTGGTTAACGTTTAATGGGGTTTATGTCAACATGACTTTCATTCTTGGTTGAGGTTTATTATGTTATCCAGTCTGCAAGAAAAGAAGCAGCATATGTTCGAATGTGGACAGAAGTGGTGAATATTTGAGACAAGTGGGTTTAAGCAGTATAAACTAATGCAGACAAACTCTAAATCTAATCAGAATAAGGATGCTGTTGGTACTATTATCTATTTAAAATAAAATAATTTAGATAAAGTGATTAAAGTAGATAGAAAGGGTAACATGGCAAGTAAACTGAAGTGAGTGATTTAAAAAAAAAAAATTCTGGCCCCAGGAGCAAAACAAAATTACATTAACAAAAGCACATTTTTCCACTACAAATGGGATCTCAAACCAGAAATAACATTACTGATTGCACACTGTACCCTGCACGTCAAAGACATGTGTTTCCAAGTCAGATGACAATAAAGTTACATTTTATTTTATATTAGCCTTGGAGGAAGTGGACCTGGAGGTGGTACATACTGTTTCTTTAAATGTGCCATTAGTTTTAGATTTCAAAAGCAGGAATTAGAAAATGAAGTTGCATGCTTCACTCCTGCACCACTGTTCACAATGTCTTTCACTGTGCTTTAATGGTTATGTTGTCATTTCTAGGGTTTCTCTGGTTATTATTATTTCTAATGACCACTGGAAAAAAAGCATTTTACACAAACAACGTTCTCAGGAGGTGACCTGCTCCGATTACTGGCAGAAAATGTCTGGGCGCACTAAATAAATGTAAACAAATAAATAGATAAATAATAAAAAAACAGGCAGAAGCTCCACGTTTTCAGTAAACCATTTTCACTTGTGTTTCCTGCTCAGACAATGTCAATAGACACGCACTCACGCCTCTCCAAAACTATGCCTTATAGTGCGCACAGCTGGCGAAGCGTGGATACTGTCATTAACTCACAGGGATTTGAGTGTTAACTGACCTTGTGAGCTTTTCTGACACCGGTGAGCTGTTCTGATAAATACACACACCATGAACAGCAGCGGAACAGCGGAGTCAAAATGTATTATTGCTTTGCGGAATTACAACCAGCACCAGTAACCACTGTTCACTATAATCAGTCGCATTTTATGCGTTACTCTTCACCTTTCTATATTTAAACATGAAAATAGATTTTACAATAACGATAAGTAGTAGATAATTAGATTAATTTTTAAACTACCTCAAAATGGTATTTTGCCGTCTTGGAAAAGAAAAGAAAAAGTTTGTGATAATGGGCAAGGAATGGCCTAATCATATAATTTTGTCTCTTTCAAGCCATGGTGTAATTATAAATAGTATTTTATGTAATGAACATCCTTGTTGAATAAACTGTAATATTTTAAAAGTTGTCTTTAAAATGATTGAACACACAGTTACTGTTGCAGCCTATTTAAAAGTTGATATATGTATCTGCTTATGTTTATTTACCATACTGGTCATTTTAGAAAGCCTATTTAATATTGATATAAAGGGGTGAAAATGACTCAGATTTAATCTATTTCTGTGATTGCTCTCCAGTCTATATGTGTATTTTTATGTACATTAGTTCTTGGAAATGAGTGTATGAGAGTGTATTAGTGTGTATAATGCTGTTTCCCATTATGTGATCAAAATCTTCGATTTTTATGTAAGCCTGCATGTCAAACTGTTGTTTTTTGGTGTGTGCGTGTGTGTGTGTGTGTGTGTGTGTGTGTGTATACAGATATGTACTTACATATGTGGATGCATAGACATTTATGTATGTATACAGGATATTGTTTACATCAGTAGTAGAAAAAGTATTCAAATCATTTAAGGGGACATACCAGTGCAACACTGTAAAAAATACTCCATTAGTTAAATTATTTTAATAACTATTCTACTTAAGTAAAAACTATTATCAGACAAATATACATTATCAAAAGTAAAAGTAGTCATTCTACAGATGGCAGACTGATAGCAAACTTCAAGGACTGCCTTCTTTCACCTACGTAACATTTATAAAATCAGGCACATCCTGTCTCAAAAAGATGCAGAAAAAGTCCATGCATTTGTTATGTCTAAGATGGATTATTGCAACTCTATATTATCAGGCTGCACCAATAAGTCCCTTAAGACTCTCCAGCTGATCCAGAACGCTGCAGCACGTTTACCGACAAGAACCAGGAAAAGGGATCATATTTCTCCAATTCTCTACACTGGCTCCCTGTAAAATCCAGAATAAAAATTTAAATCCTTCTCCTTACCTTCAAAGCGCTTAATGGTCAGGCACCATTACATCTCAAAGAGCTCATAGTACCTTATCACCCTACTAGAGCACTGCGCTCTCAGAATGCAGGGTTCCTTGTGGTTCCTAGAGTCTCTAAAAGTAGAATGGGAGCCAGAGCTTTCAGCTATCAATTATTGCTAGTTTGATTATATTGCTAGTCTAAATGTATTGTATTTGACATTGTACTAAGATCATTGGTTCTTTGATTTAATGCTCTTTGATTCTGCCATTGGCAGCGATGTACCTGCTTA